>JAWQFJ010029410.1:12500-19471 GCA_034096865.1 Theodoxus fluviatilis | reverse complement strand
CACGGCACGGCACGGCACGACACGACACGACACGACACGACACCACACGACATAGTGTAACATAACATAATATGTACGTTATTCATCAGTAATGTGGAAATTAAAGCTTACATTTTGCTGACAGTAGGTATTGCTGTGTAAAACAGAAACTATCCAATCCAAGACAAAAAGTTACAAACAAATGCTTGTACAAAATGAACAAAGGTAAGCAATTGCATTGTCGGAGGTAAAAGTCATACTGCAGGTATAGAGAAGATGGTGTTTACTTGGAAGTTGTTATAAAATATTTAAAGTATCTGTATGTGTGTGTTTTTAGAGGACGGAATTTTTCTGATCAATTCCCATCTATGTGTCCTTCGAAACCGATCGAACATGCATGGATGTACCATACCATACCATACCATACCATACCATACCATACCATACCATACCATACCATACCATACCATACCATATCAAACCATACCATACCATACCATACCATACCATACCATACCATACCAAACCAAACCAAACCATACCATACCATACCATCCCATACCATTCCATACCATGCCATACCACACCATACCATATCATACCATACCATACCATACCATACCATACCATACCATACCATACCATACCATACCATACCATACCACACCACACCATACCATACCACACCACACCATACCATACCATACCATACCATACCATACCATACCATACCATACCATACCATACCATACCATACCATACCATACTATACCATACCATACCATGCCATATCATACCATACCATACCATATCATAACGTACCATACCATACCATACCATACCATACCATATCATAACGTACCATACCATACCATATCATAACATACCATACCATACCATACCATAACGTACCATACCATATCATACCAAACCGTACCATACAGTACCGTATCATACTGTACCATACCGTACCGTACCGTACCAAACCACGCCACGCCACGCCACGCCACGCCACGCCACGCCACGCCACGCCAAGCCAAGCCACGCCACGCCACGCCACGCCACGCCACGCCACGACACGACACGACACGACATGACACGACACGACACGACACGACACGACACGCCACGCCACGCCACGCCACGCCACGACACGACGCAACACAACACAACACAACACAACACAACACAACACGACGCGACACGACACGACACAACGCAGGAAAAGGCAAGACATATGTGTGCTAGAGAAAAAAAGAAGTTATATGACTGACACGTCTCCAACGGAACGCTAGGATTATGCAACTAATGACAGGGATTGATACACATTGTCGAAACGACACATATTATTTCTCTTCTTTTTTCTATCACACAGCTGCCGTGATAGAGCACCGCGCTCCTGATTTATCTTCCTGTCGTTCGCTGTTCACCTGATTTATTTAAATAAATCAAACACAGAAGTTAGAAGAGAAAAAATCCCATGAGGTCAGCGATCTTCTGTCCTTTTCGAGCTCAGCTTACATTGTCGGGAAAGGCTTCCACAAACGGGCCATTGGACTCGTTCGAGAAGAGGGGTGTGGAAAGACGGCCAAGCTGGCGGGCCATACAAGCTACCAAGCAACAGGATATGACTGGCAAGTGATCTTGGTTGCTTAATTTTCGGTGAATTTGCAGTAAGTCATACATAGAATGACAAAAGAATCTGAAGATTCGAATTTTTAACAACCCTCGTACGAACGCAGCCAATCAGATGTTGTGTCCCCCCTGTTTGTGTTTCCCGCCAGCGTGGCTGTCTTTCTCACACCCCTCTCCTCGGACGAGTCCACTAGTGTGGCCCGCCAGCTTGGCTGTCTTTCTCACACCCCTCTCCTCGGACGAGTCCACTAGTGTTTCCCGCCAGCTTGGCTGTCTTTCTCACACCCCTCTCCTCGGACGAGTCCACTAGTGTGGCCCGCCAGCTTGGCTGTCTTTCTCACACCCCTCTCCTCGGACGAGTCCACTAGTGTGGCCCGCCAGCTTGGCTGTCTTTCTCACACCCCTCTCCTCGGACGAGTCCACTAGTGTGGCCCGTTTATGGAAGCCTTTCTCACTGTCAAAGAAAAGGGAGTGACAGGCAAATGTAGAACAAGAGAGCTTGCTGATACGGGTCTTATCATCCTTTTTATATTTTCGAAGCAAAATAATCAAATAGATACAAAACAACATTTTTTCAAACAGAGTTCACGTTTCCATGACAACGATTTTTACCCCTCCTGAAGAAGTTACTGACAGCTGTCAAAACACCCGAGATCTCCAGTACCTCCAGCAAACTCCTCTTCCAGAAAAAGTCATATATCGCTGGACCTACAGTCGCTTGCGGCCAGTGGGTACGGCGTTCGAAGCTGCGCGGTTTCCAGAGTTGCATCCTTGAGCAAGATGCTTAACTCGCATTGTTTCTCCCCACCCAGGAGTAAAACCGGGTACCTGTGAGGGCAATATTGGCAAAAACGTTGTGCGATTAACCCTTGTATGCGGCCAAGCGCCAGCATCGGGTTGGAATACTCCCCAGGGAGCGGAGTTGGTGCTGGTACCTGACTGTGTGTGTCTTAAATGTCTGTCACTATGTTTGTTGTGAGGAACCAGTGAGGATTGATGAAGATGCCCAGTGATCAGGGGGTAAAGTGTAAGCGGTTTGAGACCCTGACAAAGGGTGTAAGTCGCTATAAAAAACCACACCTTTACCTTTATATACCTAAGTGCCTTCGTACAACTTGTGGCCAAAGAAAGGAGGAGGTTTGGGTGAGTGGGAAGGGGGCAAGATGGGAGGGGTTTGGGTGAGTAGGAGAGGGGCAGGTTGGAAGGGGGTTGGGGAAAGGGGGGGGGGTGAAGGAGTGGGTGGTTGAATGATCGCAGTCAGATATGAGGATAGTCCATGCTCTCTGCACATTCTGGGAGCGGGTCTCTTGAAGGAGCTACTGCCACTGCAGATGTAACCGAAGTATCTGTGTCTTCAGGTGACCAGTTGAAGCTAGACTACGCATTACTAACAATAGCAGCAGCAACAACAACAAAAACAACAGCAACGACAGCGACGACAAGTGCAACTACGCGAAGAGTCCTCTAAACCTAGCTAGTCGACAGAAAATGAAGAGTCCTTCTACGCAACAAAAGCCGCCATAAAACAGTTAACAGAGACGACCAATCAATTGGCCGCTGACCACACTTCCTGGGAGAAGCAATTTGGGAGAGAGAGAGGGAGAGAGAGAGAGAGAGAGAGAGAGAGAGAGAGAGAGAGAGAGAGAGAGAGAGAGAGAGAGAGAGAGATTTGATTTGATATCTTTTATTGCGAGGCCGACGGCCCAAAACAATCTTTACAGAATTTAAAAGCACATTCTGGAATGGCCAGTAAATTTCGAGTGATTACATGATGGTAGAAGGAAATAACCATACTTTAATATCTTTCTCTCTGGAACACAGGACATCAGGTAAGGGTTGTTGGGAAGGGGTTGGGGGTTTTGGGAACACGAGCTGTTGGGAGCTTTTCCTTGTCACATAGGCCTACTATAGATACACTAGCAGTTATTTATGGAAAGATTAACCGGGGGGGGGGGGGGGGGCATTTTTCGATATGCTCTTTACTCCCCTTCTTGGAGGCGCTGAAGACGACGTTTCAGTGCATAGTGAATAAACATTGCAGTATTTTTTATTTTGATATATTCTCGTCCATCGATAAAAAATTTGAAACTTCTGGAATTTATATATTGACTATATCTTTCAAAGTACTTCTCTCTGAGATCCTGATAAATACCACATTCTAACAGAAAGTGAGGTTCGTCTTCTACTTGATCTATACAGAATGGAGAGAGAGAGAGAGAGAGAGAGAGAGAGAGAGAGAGAGAGAGAGACAGAGACAGAGAGAGAGAGAGAGAGAGAGAGAGAGAGAGTGAGAGAGAGAGAGATTCCATTACATTACGTTGTTAATCACGAGAATCACCGAAGGACGGACAAAGTCTCTTTGTACAAGTGTTTTCCTCATGAAATAAAGTCAGCAAAACTCCAGAGGAAGTGTTCGTCATTCTATCTCTGGCGCTGCAAACTGCTTTGGTGGCAGGACCGGAAGTCACTCACAGCTGGACAAATGGCGGCAAGTTGGCAATGACTGTCGCTTGCACAGACTTCGAATGTCCACATGACGGCATACGTTAACATACGTGACCCCTCACCAAAAAATGAGACACTTGTCACACTTAGGAAATTCTTAACAAAGTACTCATTTCTCGACGAATATTTCACTCCTGTTTCGGTAGGCTAAGGTCATATATTCGCTAAATAGGCAAAGAAAATGACAGATGTTTACAATCACGCGATATCATGGTTAGCTGGTACGCTTCATTCAAGAATTCTGAAAAATTCGTGATGTGTATTCAAAATTTGGGTTTTGTGTCCATGACCCCAAGAAAAATAGGCACCGTTTTACCCCACTAAGCAATGACCCGAGGTGTCCTTTTTGTCGAGAAACTGAAGACGAAAACCATTTTTGGTAAACTGCGCATGATGACTTACGGAAAAAAATTCATCGGACAACATCTGGACGCGGGAACAAATCTTTTCAATTGATGTCCCCTACAAATATGACAATGTTTAGAAATGTGGCTATGTACATGCATTATGCTCTGAAGCGCCGATAGGAAAACTGCAGTTGATTATGCATCATACGACTCTTCACTTTGTCATCTCTCGTGCCAAATTGTAAAAGGTGATCGGCCTAGAGACAACGAAAATCAAAGTCAAAGATAGCATGGTAGAATCAAATGCATGGAGGTTCCAAATCTATTTAAAAACTGCCAAACACACTCTCTATATTTGGCCGATATTTCGAAATAAGGTCAGGTGACTTGGATTTTATTTTCGGAGATCTGGCTCCATCACAAGTGAGAGGACAGATCCTGGAGACACTTGCTCTGCCGCATGAGGCGTATCATCATAAGGCACAAGTATCCCGTCCGTTTTGGTGCTACTGTACTGAGACAGAGAAAACAAGAGTGATCCAAGATGTTGGTGCTACTGTACTGAGACAGAGAAAACAAGAGCTACCCAAGATTTGGGTGCTACTGAAGTGAGACAGAGAAAACAAGAGTGACCCGAAATTCTGGTGCTACTGTACTGGGATAGAGAAAACAAGAGCTACCCAAGATTTGGGTGCTACTGAAGTGAGACAGAGAAAACAAGAGAGATCCAAGATTTGGGTGCTACTGTACTGGGATAGAGAAAACAAGAGTGATCCAAGATTTGAATGCTACTGTACTGGGATAGAGAAAACAAGAGCGATCCAAGATTTTGGTGCTACTGTACTGAGACAGAGAAAACAAGAGTGATCCAAGATTTGGGTGCTACTGTACTGGGATAGAGAAAAGAGAGATCCAAGGTGTTGGTGCTACTGTACTGAGATAGAGAAAAGAACGATCCAATATGTTGGTGCTACTGTACTGGGATAGAGAAAACAAGAGCGATCCAAGATTTGAATGCTACTGTACTGGGATAGAGAAAACAAGAGTGATCCAAGATTTGAATGCTACTGTACTGGGATAGAGAAAACAAGAGCGATCCAAGATTTTGGTGCTACTGTACTGAGACAGAGAAAACAAGAGTGATCCAAGATTTGAGTGCTACTGTACTGGGATAGAGAAAACAAGAGTGATCCAAGATTTGAATGCTACTGTACTGGGATAGAGAAAACAAGAGTGATCCAAGATTTGAATGCTACTGTACTGGGATAGAGAAAACAAGAGTGATCCAAGATTTGAATGCTACTGTACTGGGATAGAGAAAACAAGAGAGATCCAAGATTTCAGTGCTACTGTACTGGGATAGAGAAAACAAGAGAGATCCAAGATTTCAGTGCTACTGTACTGGGATAGAGAAAACAAGAGAGATCCAAGATTTGAATGCTACTGTACTGGGATAGAGAAAACAAGAGAGATCCAAGATTTCAGTGCTACTGTACTGGGATAGAGAAAACAAGAGAGATCCAAGATTTGAATGCTACTGTACTGGGATAGAGAAAACAATGGCGACCCAAAAAGCGATAGAAGACTATCCAAAAACTCCTTCACTACGTAGCATTGCCACAATAACACTCGATGTGTCATTCAGCGGATTCACAACAACATTACAAATTTGACGCGTTCTGGACTTCGCAATGATGTTGACCGTAAGTAGAGGTAAAAGTGTTGCTTTGTATGGCAACATCGCCTACGACTGGGCTTCAAACCGCTTTACACTATAACTCCCTGATCACAAAGCCGCTTGGTCAATGTTTCATTAGAAGCTGACAACAAACACTTCCACAGACAGATCAGACCCACATATTTCAGACACCAGCGCCGGCTCCACTCCCTGGAATGCTCTGGAATAACCAATAATGTTCTCGTTTCTGTTTCTACGGTGTGATGAACTGGGCAAATGGACGTTGTAGTAATATTAACGGGCGATTGGGCCAGTTTGGCAGTTTTCTTCGTAGTAACTTCTTGATTGCACTTCAGTGAGCGCTTATGATTCTGGTCGAGTAAGAAACAGGTTATCGTGCTCAAATAATAGTGTTACTTCAGGCGCAATTGTCTACAACAACATGTCAGGTGATCTCTGATAATGAGCATCACTGGATTCATTTCTCACGAACTAGAAATTAAACTGACTATCGCGACAACAAAGGAGGTAACAATATTATGTTTGGCAGAGCAGGCCATTTTAGACAGAGACAAACGTCAGGGTAAAACCGTGATTAGATTCGTTCCTAAGCTATGTTGCAACGGCTGTGTGTATGAGCTTTGCAAGCTTTCGGTTGTGGTAAACAAGGGGTTTACAACTACACAAAACATGTGTGCTTGTTATCAAGTCTCCGATCTCTTGGCTAATTAGCACCATTGCTGAGTGCAAAGGTAAAAATTGCGCTTTAGAAATTCAGGTACGTTTAGAGCGGTAAAACTAAAAGCAAAATAAATTCGCACGGTTGT
>JAWQFJ010029410.1:0-7500 GCA_034096865.1 Theodoxus fluviatilis | reverse complement strand
ACGCTACACAACACAACGCTACAAAATGGAAGACAGCACAGTACAACACAACACAACACAACACAACACAACGCAATGCAACTCAATGCAACTCAACGCAACAATAAGTTTACTTTACAACTCATCTTTCCTTAATTAATTACTAAATTAAAGACAGCAATGCGATGAAAGACACCTGAGCAGGGCAATACGTTCCAAAACCCCTCACTCCGCCACAGTTCAGAACACCATACAGAACGACAGCACACAAACATGCATGACCTCACAGAACGCTTCGCAGCCACCTCACCTCACAAGACAGTACAGCCCCACACCCAGCACATCACCACATCATTTATCTTCAGCGGACACTACTTCGCACAGGAAGGCCGTCTCAATACAGAAACGGTTCTACTACAACATGTTGTCCAGGATGTTTTTCCGTATTAAACAAATCCACTGGGAATGCTTTTGTTTCGGAAAAGGACATTAATTGCTTGAGCACCGACTGGTTCTTAATGGCAAACCCAAAAAGCAATCACAGCGTCAACCGAAAAACCTCGTTAATTTGATGAAAGGTTTCCTGGACTCTGGTAAATATTTTGTAGCGCACATTGTGGGAAAGCTCAACAGAAACGCGCTAGTGCTGCAGAGTGCCCTTGGGCATTTACCGTTCTGTACCGAGAAACCAGTTTTAAAGTCATCGTAACGGCAAATTTTCACAGACCCAGGTGCGGCTTTTGAAGGCATGGGTAAAAGTACACTCATTCTTATCATATGTTAGGACGACAAGAAAAGTCCAGATCAGACAAAGACAAGAAAAGATTATCAAAACAAGATATCTAAAATAAGTGATTTTTCAGTGAAAACGTGTTAAATTCTTATTTTTGGATTTAGATTAATAACATACTGCCCTGATGGACTTGATATCTTCTGCAGTTTGAACTACAAGATACCTCCCGGTGGCACATAAGTGCTGCTTGGGGCCGGCTGTGTGAGTGATGCTGGAGCAGGCCTCGAAAGCACAGACCACAGCATTCCAGCTGGAAGGGACGTGTCGGTGAGCACACGCTGTATGCAAGTCTTTTTCATATGAAGTTGGAAAAAAATCAAAATATCAGATACATATTCGTTAAGGTCGTAAGACGTTATGGTAACACATCTACAACTCGCTCGTTATTTAAGACGTGGACGCAAATGCAGAAAAAAGCTGTTTACGTAATTCCCTTCACAGACTGTCACATAAATACAGAAGAACTACTACATCTGAACGACTCGTACAACAATTAAACACGTGCAAATAAACTGAAATCAAGGCTCGCTCTTTTAAAGCGCATATTTTTTCCCTTCAAGTCTCTGCACTCCAACGTGGACGATCTTCCTTGCCAGGTTCTACAGAAGCGTGGAGAGGGCTTAGAAAGGTCACAACTCTCAGTGCAACTGTGAGCCCCACGTACAAACGAAACGCCAGGAGATTTTTCAAAACAATCAGGAAAAGGAGCACAGTCGCGAAAAATGGATCGAGACATTCTGTTCCCCAATGATCAAAACAGGGGCACAGATAAATCGACAAATCCTAGCAGCAGAGACGAGGTAACAGATCATGGATGGAGGCATGGCCACTGAGGGCCTAGCAGCAGAGACGAGGTAACAGATCATGGATGGAGGCATGGCCACTGAGGGCCTAGCAGCAGAGACGAGGTAACAGATCATGGATGGAGGCATGGCCACTGAGGGCCTAGCAGCAGAGACGAGGTAACAGATCATGGATGGAGGCATGTCCACTGAGGGCCTAGCAGGAGAGACGAGGCAACAGATCATGGATGGAGGCATGTCCACTGAGGGCCTAGCAGCAGAGACGAGGTAACAGATCATGGATGGAGGCATGTCCACTGAGGGCCTAGCAGCAGAGACGAGGTAACCGATCATGGGTGGAAGCAAGTCCACTGAGGGCCTAGCAGCAGAGACGAGGTAACAGATCATGGATGGAGGCATGGCCACTGAGGGCCTAGCAGCAGAGACGAGGTAACAGATCATGGATGGAGGCATGGCCACTGAGGGCCTAGCAGCAGAGACGGGGTAACAGATCATGGATGGAGGCATGTCCACTGAGGGCCTAGCAGCAGAGACGAGGTAACAGATCATGGATGGAGGCAAGTCCACTGAGGGCCTAGCAGCAGAGACGAGGTAACAGATCATGGATGGAGGCTTGGCCACTGAGGGCCTAGCAGCAGAGACGAGGTAACAGATCATGGATGGAGGCAAGTCCACTGAGGGCCTAGCAGCAGAGACGAGGTAACAGATCATGGATGGAGGCAAGTCCACTGAGGGCCTAGCAGCAGAGACGAGGTAACAGATCATGGATGGAGGCATGGCCACTGAGGGCCTAGCAGCAGAGACGAGGTAACAGATCATGGATGGAGCCATGGCCACTGAGGGCCTAGCAGCAGAGACGAGGTAACAGACCATGGATGGAGGCATGTCCACTGAGGGCCTAGCAGCAGAGACGAGGTAACAGATCATGGATGGAGCCATGGCCACTGAGGGCCTAGCAGCAGAGACGAGGTAACAGATCATGGATGGAGGCATGGCCACTGAGGGCCTAGCAGCAGAGACGAGGTAACAGATCATGGATGGAAGCATGGCCACTCAGGGCGAGGAACCTTTCAAGCAAGAAGCCCCTGGGCGAAGTTGTCGAGATGGAGGGCGGAGTTTCGAGGGAAGACAACTCTCGCTGCTCCCAAGCGCGATCGATCACGCAGAGGGGAGAGAGACAGGAGAGGTCAGAAAAAGCAATGACGAACAGCCAGCCTGATTTTCGCCGATGATGAAGCCATGACTGCCTCCATAAGGAGGTCACACTGACGTCACAAGATGCCCGTATGGAACGAGCATGCAGAGACAATGGAAGATTTAGACGGGGGTTCAATCCATCGTGAGGAAAATGGGTTACTGGAGCATCAAAGAAATATAGAAGGAAGGAAGAAAGAATGTAAGGAAGAAGCAAGGACAGAAAGAAAGAAAGAAAGAAAGAAAGAAAGAAAGAAAGAAAGAAAGAAAGGAAGGAAGGAAGGACGGAAGGAAGGAAGGAAAGAAAGAAAGACAAAGTAAGAAAGAAAGAAAGAAAGAAAGTAAGAAAGAAAGAAAGACAGAATGAATGAATGAAAGAAAGAAAGAAAGAAAGAAAGAAAGAAAGAAAGAAAGAAAGAAAGAAAGAAAGAGAGAGGAATTATGGATACGAAAGAGCTATGTGACAACAGAAAAATGAGTAGTCATTGGTTCCTCGTCTTGATTGACTTTTTGCGTTTGTTTCTATTTGGCTATCTGTGTTTGTTTTTGTGTAAGTATGTGCATGCGTGCGTGTTTGTGTGTGCTTCAATAAGTTTCCAGTAAAGAGCGTGCACAAATATGTGTGTCTGCACACACAAATATGCCAATGCTGAAGTGCACCTCATTACTTGATTAGTGATCACACGAATTAGGTATATTGTGCCAAAATCTATCTGTGAAAGACCTCTCTGTCTGTCTGTCTGTCTGTCTGTCTGTCTGTCTGTCTGTCTGTCTGTCTGTCTGTCTGTCTGTCTGTCTGTCTGTCTGTCTGTCTGTCTGTCTGTCTGTCTGTCTGTCTGTCTGTCTGTCTGTCTGTCTCTCTCTCTCTCTCTCTCTCTCTCTCTCTCTCTCTCTCTCAGAGAACATGAAATTCGTATTTGTCTCTGCGCGTGCGCACAGTTGAGAGCTCGCTTCCGATATCCAAAGTCCACCTCTGAATCTTGTCAGACTGTATGGTGATTCCAATAAGACTGTTACATCAAGTTATATACTCTGCATTTCGGCATACTTCTTTACACCGCTGCCACTTTCATAGCTGCCAAAAGCTCGACACGTGTCCCAGTTTCTCCACTTCCGGTCAGCAGCTCCTCTGGACCGGATATTGGTCTCGATGTCGTCATCATTCTCAGTCTGACTTGCTTTGACGGGGTGAGGCGCACTCTATGAAATATGAGTTGCTGGCCAGCGCCGATGGAACAATGATCTCTCTGGAAGCGGCTGGGGCGTGGTGAATTTATTCATAAGCGGCTTGGAATCGCTGCTATTGCGGCCCCCAGAGGAGGGCAGAGAGCACCGACAGAGAGCCTAGTGCAGGGAACGCACTGCTCTCGCCCGCTGGTCCATTAGATGGACGTCCATTAAGGATTCATCGCCGCCTGCTTCATCGAATGAAAGATGCGCCACGCTGTCCCCCGAGGAGAGGTGGAGGGCAAGGGAGACCAAATGATGCCGTTTATTACTGCGGCTGAATCAAAATGACTTGATTTCGGAAACATAGGGGCTGAAGTTCACGCCTCTGCGCCTTTTCTGTATTCGGGAAACACGTTACGCCGGACGTGGAGTGTTTTGCTCCGGTAGCCTTCCGCTATCAAATGTATTGTATACAATTGTGTGAAAAGAAACAATGGGATGCCAGCATACTCGTACAATTTCTAGCAGCCAAACAAACTTACTAGCGTCATCCTATCTTCCCACAGAGAGCTTCTGCACGGGTATCGGTCAAGGCAGAGAAGCGAGGACATAGTCTTTGTGTCGACTGCATCAAGACTTTACAACGCCCTTCCATTGGAAACTCAGGCAGGCTCCTTCGGTCTGAACCTTCTGGGTGATGAAGGAGACGATTCTCTTTCCTAGAGAGACTCTTTACTGTGAAGCGCCATGTGGAGCGCACAATGAACTGCTATGATGTACTGCTCTGTGTGGAGCGCACAATGAACTGCTATGATGTACTGCTCTGTGTGGAGCGCACAATGAACTGCTATGATGTACTGCTCTGTGTGGAGGTCACAATGAACTGCTATGATGTACTGCTCTCTATGTGGAGCGCACAATGAACTGCTATGATGTATTGCTCTCTATGTGGAGCGCACAATGAACTGCTATGATGTATTGCTCTCTGTGTGGAGCGCACAATGAACTGCTGTGATGTATTGCTCTCTGTGTGGAGCGCACAATGAACTGCTATGATGTATTGCTCTCTATGTGGAGCGCACAATGAACTGCTATGATGTATTGCTCTCTATGTGGAGCGCGCAATGAACTGCTATGATGTATTGCTCTATGTGGAGCGCACAATGAACTGCTATGATGTATTGCTCTCTGTGTGGAGCGCACAATGAACTGCTATGATGTACTGCTCTGTGTGGAGCGCACAATGAACTGCTATGATGTATTGCTCTCTGTGTGGAGCGCACAATGAACTGCTATGATGTACTGCTCTCTGTGTGGAGCGCACAATGAACTGCTATGATGTACTGCTCTCTGTGTGGAGCGCACAATGAACTGCTAGGATGTATTGCTCTATGTGGAGCGCACAATGAACTGCTATGATGTATTGCTCTCTATGTGGAGCGCACAATGAACTGCTATGATGCACTGCCCTCCATGTGGAGCGCACAATGAACTGCTATGATGTGTTGCTCTCTGTGTGGAGCGTACAATGAACTGCTATGATGTATTGCTCTCTGTGTGGAGCGCACAATGAACTGCTATGATGTATTGCTCTCTATGTGGAGCGCACAATGAACTGCTATGATGTACTGCCCTCCATGTGGAGCGCACAATGAACTGCTATGATGTGTTGCTCTCTGTGTGGAGCGTACAATGAACTGCTATGATGTATTGCTCTCTGTGTGGAGCGCACAATGAACTGCTATGATGTACTGCTCTCTATGTGGAGCGCACAATGAACTGCTATGATGTATTGCTCTCTGTGTGGAGCGCACAATGAACTGCTATGATGTATTGCCCTCTATGTGGAGCGCACAATGAACTGCTATGATGTATTGCCCTCTATGTGGAGCGCACAATGAACTGCTATGATGTACTGCTCTCTGTGTGGAGCGCACAATGAACTGCTATGATGTACTGCTCTCTGTGTGGAGCGCACAATGAACTGCTATGATGTACTGCTCTCTATGTGGAGCGCACAATGAACTGCTATGATGTACTGCTCTCTGTGTGGAGCGCACAATGAACTGCTATGATGTACTGCTCTCTGTGTGGAGCGCACAATGAACTGCTATGATGTACTGCTCTATGTGGAGCGCACAATGAACTGCTATGATGTACTGCTCTCTGTGTGGAGCGCACAATGAACTGCTAGGATGTACTGCTCTCTGTGTGGAGCGCACAATGAACTGCTATGATGTACTGCTCTCTATGTGGAGCGCACAATGAACTGCTATGATGTGTTGCTCTCTATGTGGAGCGCACAATGAACTGCTATGATGTATTGCTCTCTGTGTGGAGCGCACAATGAACTGCTATGATGTACTGCTCTCCATGTGGAGCGCACAATGAACTGCTATGATGTATTGCTCTCTGTGTGGAGCGCACAATGAACTGCTATGATGTATTGCTCTCTGTGTGGAGCGCACAATGAACTGCTATGATGTACTGCTCTGTGTGGAGCGCACAATGAACTGCTATGATGTACTGATCTCTGTGTGGAGCGCACAATGAACTGCTATGATGTACTGCTCTCTGTGTGGAGCGCACAATGAACTGCTATGATGTATTGCTCTCTGTGTGGAGCGCACAATGAACTGCTATGATGTACTGCTCTCCATGTGGAGCGCACAATGAACTGCTATGATGTACTGCTCTATGTGGAGCGCACAATGAACTGCTATGATGTATTGCTCTATGTGGAGCGCACAATGAACTGCTATGATGTATTGCTCTCTGTGTGGAGCGCACAATGAACTGCTATGATGTACTGCTCTATGTGGAGCGCACAATGAACTGCTATGATGTACTGCTCTGTGTGGAGCGCACAATGAACTGCTATGATGTATTGCTCTCTGTGTGGAGCGCACAATGAACTGCTATGATGTACTGCTCTCCATGTGGAGCGCACAATGAACTGCTATGATGTACTGCTCTATGTGGAGCGCACAATGAACTGCTATGATGTATTGCTCTATGTGGAGCGCACAATGAACTGCTATGATGTGTTGCTCTCTGTGTGGAGCGCACAATGAACTGCTATGATGTACTGCTCTATGTGGAGCGCACAATGAACTGCTATGATGTATTGCTCTATGTGGAGCGCACAATGAACTGCTATGATGTATTGCTCTCTGTGTGGAACGCACAATGAACTGCTATGATGTATTGCTCTCTGTGTGGAGCGCACAATGAACTGCTATGATGTACTGCTCTCTGTGTGGAGCGCACAATGAACTGCTATGATGTATTGCTCTCTGTGTGGAGCGCACAATGAACTGCTATGATGTATTGCTCTATGTGGAGCGCACAATGAACTGCTATGATGTACTGCTCTCTGTGTGGAGCGCACAATGAACTGCTATGATGTATTGCTCTCTGTGTGGAGCGCACAATGAACTGCTATGATGTACTGATCTCTATGTGGAGCGCACAATGAACTGCTATGATGTACTGCTCTCTGTGTGGAGCGCACAATGAACTGCTATGATGTACTGCTCTCTGTGTGGAGCGCACAATGAA
>JAWQFJ010029407.1:0-12940 GCA_034096865.1 Theodoxus fluviatilis | reverse complement strand
TAAATGTCTGTCTGTCTGTGTGTCTCTCTGTGTGTCTGTGTGTCTGTCTGTGTGTCTGTCTGTGTGTCTGTCTGTGTGTCTGTGTCTCTGTCCGTCCGTCCGTCAGTCAGTCAGTCAGTCAGTCAGTCACTCAGTCAGTCAGTCAGTCCAGTCAGTCCAGTCAGTCAGTCAGTCTGTCAGTCAATCAGTCAGTCAGTCAGTCAGTCAGTCAGTCAGTCAGTCAGTCAGTCCGTCTGTCTGTCTGTCTATACCGAAACTGACATTGATTCAGATACTGATACTGACACTGATACTGATTCTGACATTAATTCTGATACTGACACTTATACTGACACTTATACTGACACTTATACTGACACTGATTCTGATAATGACACTGATTCTGATACTGACACTGATTATGATACTGATACTGATTATGCTACTGACACTGATTATGATACTGACACTGATACTGACATTGATACTTATACTTATACTTATACTTATACTGATACTGATACTGATATTGATACTGATTCTGATACTAATACTGATTCTGATACTGATTATAATGACACTGATATTGATACTGATACTGATACTGATACTTATTCTGATTCTGATACTGATACTGATACTGATTATAATGACACTGATACTGACACTGATACTAATACTGATACTGATACTGATTATAATGATACTGATACTGATACTGATTCTGATACTGACACTGATTCTGATGCTGACACTGACATTGACACTGACATTGACACTGACATTGACACTGACACTGATACTGATACTGGTGCTGATATTGGTGCTGATACTGATACTACACTGATACTGACACATACTTATACTGATACTGGTGCTGATACTGGAACTGGTACTGATTCTGATTCTGACACAAATAGTTATTACGATCCTGATACTGACACAGATACTTATGCTGATACTGGTGCTGATACTAGTACTGATACTGATACTACACTGATATTGACACAGATACTGATACTGATACTGGTGCTGATACTAGTACTGATACTGATACTACACTGATATTGACACAAATACTTATACTGATACTGGTGCTGATATTAGTACTGATACTGATACTACACTGATACTGACACAGATACTTATACTGATACTGGTGCTGATACTAGTACTGATACTGATACTACATTGACACTGACACTGATACTTATACTGATACTGGTACTGATACTAGTACTGATACTGATACTACACTGATATTGACACAGATACTGATACTGATACTGGTGCTGATACTGATACTACACTGATACTGATACTACACTGATACTGGTGTTGTTATTGATTCTGATCCTGAGACAGATAGTGATACCGATTCTGATACTGGTACTGATACTGATACTACACTGATATTGACACAGATACTTATACTTATACTGGTGCTGATACTAGTACTGATACTGATACTACACTGATATTGACTCAGATACTTATACTGATACTGGTGCTGATACTGGTACTGATACTGATACTACACTGATATTGACACAGATACTTATACTGATACTGGTGCTGACACTAGTACTGATACTGATACTACACTGATATTGACACAGATACTTATACTGGTACTGGTGCTGATACTGGTACTGATACTGATACTACACTGATATTGACACAGATACTTATACTGATACTGGTGCTGATACTAGTACTGATACTGATACTACACTGATATTGACACAGATACTTATACTGATACTGGTGCTGATACTAGTACTGATACTGATACTACACTGATACTGACACAGATACTTATACTGGTACTGGTACTGATACTAGTACTGATACTGATGCTGTTATTGATTCTGATCCTGAGACAGATAGTGATACCGATTCTGATACTGGTACTGGTACTGATACTGATACTACACTGATACTTACAGTGATACTTATACTGATACAGGTACTGTTACTGGTGCTGATACTGGTACTGATACTTATACTGATACTGGTGCTGATACTGGTGCTGATACTGGTGCTGTTACTTATACTGATACTGGTACTGTTACTGGTGCTGATACTGGTACTGATACTTATACTGACACTGGTGCTGATACTGGTGCTGATACTGGTACTGTTACTGGTGCTGATACTGGTACTGATACTTATACTGATACTGGTGCTGATACTGGTACTGATACTGGTACTGATACTTATACTGACACTGGTGCTGATACTGGTGCTGATACTGGTACTGATACTTATACTGATACTGGTGCTGATACTGGTACTGATACTGGTACTGATACTAATACTGACACTGGTGCTGATACTGGTGCTGATACTGGTACTGATACTTATACTGATACTGGTACTGTTACTGGTGCTGATACTGGTACTGATACTTATACTGATACTGGTGCTGATACTGGTACTGATACTGGTACTGATACTGGTACTGACACTGGTGCTGATACTGGTGCTGATACTGGTACTGTTACTGGTGCTGATACTGGTACTGATACTTATACTGATACTGGTGCTGATACTGGTACTGATACTTATACTGATACTGGTGCTGTTACTGGTACTGATACTTATACTGATACTGGTGCTGATACTGGTGCTGATACTGGTACTGTTACTGGTGCTGATACTGGTACTGATACTTATACTGATACTAGTGTTGATACTGGTACTGATACTTATACTGATATTGGTGCTGTTACTGGTGCTGATACTGGTGCTGATACTGGTGCTGTTACTGGTGCTGATACGGATACTGATACTGGTGCTGATACTTATACTGATACTGGTGCTGATACTGATACTACACTGATATTGACAAAGATACTTATACTGATACTGGTGCTGATACTGGTGCTGATACTGGTGCTGATACTGGTACTGATACTTATACTTATACTGATACTGGTGCTGATACTGATACTACACTGATATTGACAAAGATACTTATACTGATACTGGTGCTGATACTAGTACTGATACTGATACTACACTGATACTGACACAGATACTTATACTGATACTGGTGCTGATACTAGTACTGATACTGATACTACACTGATATTGACACAGATACTTATACTGAAACAAATACTGATACTGGTGCTGATACTGGTGCTGATACTGGTGCTGATACTAGTACTGATACTGATGCTGTTATTGATTCTGATCCTGAGACAGATAGTGATACCGATTCTGATACTGGTACTGGTACTGATACTGGTGCTACACTGATACTTACAGTGATACTTATACTGATACTGGTACTGATACTGGTGCTGATACTACACTGATATTGACACAGATACTTATACTGAAACAAATACTGATACTGGTACTGATACTGATGCTGGTACTGGTACTGGTACTGATACTATAGTGAGAGTTCTGCGCCAGGTCGGTGCGTCTCAACCAGGACACCATCTCCAGAAGACGTCCCCATAGCAACGGCGTTGCCAAGCTCCTCTCGCCAAGGGAGGCCACTCCTATTCGCACAGGACGATAGCTCCCTCAACACACACTCCAGCAGGACACAGGGTGAGTATGCATAGTAATGTGTTTGCGTGTGTGTGTGTGTGTGTGTGTGTGTGTGTGTGTGTGTGTGTGTGTGTGTGTGTGTGTGTGTGTGTGTGTGTGTGTGTGTGTTTGTAGATGTTTTTATGTGTGTATTTGTACATGTGTGTGTGTGTTTGTACCTGTGTGTGTATGTGTTTGTACCTGTGTGTGTGTTAGTACATGTGTGTGTGTGTGTTGTGTGTGTGTGTGTGTGTGTGTGTGTTTATATGTGAGTATGTGTATTTCTCCTCCCATTCATTCTCGCGCGCGCATGTGCGTGTTGTATGTGTATGTGTGTGCGCACGTGTGTGTCCTCTCTCCACTCATGCTCGCCAATCTTCTCAATCTTTCCATTGCAGGCGAGGTCAGCATCCGGGCACAGTGCACAGCTATTCTCACTGATTTGCGGTCACAACGAGACTTCCTGCAGAATGCGGGAAGCGACATCTGCCGGTGCCGGAAGGTGGAACAGGAAGCCTTGAAGGCAGCCATTTTGGTAGTTGACTCCTATTGCAAACAGAGTAACCTCCCCTGGGATCAGCGAGAGCAGGCGTGGGACATGACCAATGAAATTCTCAGGAAGCAAGTGGAGGTAATCCAGGCAGTGAAAGCGCTGTGCTCTCGTGGGAGACAGGTACGTCGTGCTGTGCATTGGGTATGGACGTCTGTGTGTGTGTGCGTGTATGTGTGTGTGTGTTTGTATGTATGTCTTTATGTGTGTGTGTGTGTGTGTGTGTGAGTGTGTGTGTGTGTGTGTGTGTGTGTGTGCGCGCGCGCGTGTATGTGTGTGTGTTTGTATGTATGTGTTTGTGTGTGTGTGTGTGTGGTGTGTGTGTGTGTGTGTTCGTGTGTGTGTGTGTGTGTGTGTGTGTGTGTGCGTGTATGTGTATGTGTGTTTGCATGAATGTGTGTGTGTGTGTTTGTAGGTTTGTGTGTGTGTGTGCGTGTGTGTGTGTGTGTGTGTTTGAGCGCGCGTGCGTGCGTGTGTGTATTCGTAAACAGTGCGTATTTATATTAAAAAAAGAAGTTTACTCCAGAAAAAGTCAGAACGCCCCTCCTAGTTTTTGAGGCCTTACCTAGATACATGCAGTTTTGAGGCTTTACCTAGATACATGCAGTTTTGAGGCCTTACCTAGATACATGCAGTTTTGAGGCCTTACCTAGATACATGCAGTTCTGAGGCCTTACCTAGATACTTGCAGTTTTGAGGCCTTACCTAGATACATGCAGTTTTGAGGCCTTACCTAGATACATGCAGTTTTGAGGCCTTACCTAGATACATGCAGTTTTGAGGCCTTACCTAGATACATGCAGTTTTGAGGTCTTACCTAGATACATGTAGTTTTGAGGCCTTACCTAGATACATGCAGTTTTGAGGCCTTACCTAGATACATGCAGTTTTGAGGCCTTACCTAGATACTTGCAGTTTGGAGGCCTTACCTAGATACATGCGGTTTTGAGGCCTTACCTAGATACATGCAGTTTTGAGTGCCTTACCTAGATACATGCAGTTTTGAGGCCTTACCTAGATACATGCAGTTTTGAGGCCTTACCTAGATACATGCAGTTTTGAGGCCTTACCTAGATACATGCAGTTTTGAGGCCTTACCTAGATACATGCAGTTTTGAGGCCTTACCTAGATACATGCAGTTTTGAGGCCTTACCTAGATACATGCAGTTTTGAGGCCTTACCTAGATCTATACATGCAGACATTTATGCAGGCTGCTAAGCGTGCTGCCAGAATAACTCAGGGCGCTTTCAAACCTGAAGGAATGAGAAGTTACCGGTATAACAATAAAATGTACATCTCATAAATACTGCAACCACAGAGGAAAAAGAAAAGAAAAGAGAAAAGAAATATTTTGCACAAGTAGCATTTTGACCATGTCGGAAAATAAAACACTTTTGTGTGTGTGTGTTTTTTTTTCAAGATTGATCACGTCTTTTCCGGAAGCGTAGTGATACGCATGCGCTGTCCGACTCTCCTCGCCCTTGAGGACCTCAAGGACAAAGAAAGGTCAGGGGAACTGAAGCGCATCCTGCACTACATCCTGGCATCTGCAGAGGTCAGGTCAGAGTGCAAGTGTCAGGACATCGACTTCTCGGTGACCATCGCCAAGGAAGACTACGACAAATGCAAAGCCACCCTGGGTGAGTGAACTTTTGATAAAAATGGCATGTAAATAGACTTTAATTCGATGAGGAATTGGAGGAGGAGGAGGAGGAGGAGGAGGAGGAGGAGGAGGAGGAGGAGGAGGAGGAGGAGGAGGAGGAGGAGGAGGAGGAGGAGGAGGAGGAGGAGGAGGAGAAACAGCAGGAGGAGAAGAAACAGCAGGAGAAGAAGAAACAGCAGGAGGAGAAGAAACAGCAGGAGAAGAAGAAACAGCAGGAGGAGGAACAGCAGGAGGAGGAGGAACAGCAGGAGGAGGAGGAGGAACAGCAGGAGGAGGAGGAACAGCAGGAGGGAGGAGCAGCAGGAGGAGGAGGAGGAACAGCAGGAGGAGGAGGAGGAGAAGGAGCAGGAGGGGGTGGAACAGGAGGAGGAGCAGGAAGAAAACAAAGAGAAGCAGAAGGAGAAAGAGGAGTAAGAGCAGGAGGAGGAACAGAGGAGCAGGAGAAGGAAGAGGAGTAAGAGCAGGAGGAGGAAGAGGAGGAGCAGGAAGAAAACAAAGAGGAGCAGGAGGAGGAAGAGGAGTAAGAGCAGGAGGAGGAAGAGGAGGAGCAGGAAGAAAACAAAGAGGAGCAGGAGGAGGAAGAGGAGTAAGAGCAGGAGGAGGAAGAGGAGGAGCAGGAAGAAAACAAAGAGGAGCAGGAGGAGGAAAAGGAGTAACGAGCAGGAGGAGGAAGAGGAGGAGCAGGAAGAAAACAAAGAGGAGCAGGAGGAGGAAAAGAAGTAAGAGCAGGAGGAGAAGAAGCAGTAGGAGCAGGAAGAGGAGCAGGAGGAGGAGGAAGAGGAGGAGAACGTGGGCAAGGAGCAGAAAGAGGCGGGGGACTAGGAGGAGGAGGAGGAGGAGGTGGAGTGAGGGTTGTAGGGTTGTCGAAGGTGGCGATGGTGGTGGTTGTTCTGTGGTATTGATAATGATTGTTTTAGTAATGGCTGCCATTGCAGAACTTTTTGTGAAAGTGGTGGTAATGGTGCAGTAGTTGTTCTGGTGGTGGTTTTAACAGTAGA
Organism: Theodoxus fluviatilis; assembly: GCA_034096865.1. Classification (NCBI taxonomy): domain Eukaryota; kingdom Metazoa; phylum Mollusca; class Gastropoda; order Cycloneritida; family Neritidae; genus Theodoxus; species Theodoxus fluviatilis. The sequence continues at coordinate 6,199 of JAWQFJ010029407.1, read as the reverse complement.
GGAGTCGTTGACGTCATCACCATCGTCGTTGTCTCCGTTTGTCGTCGTCGTTGTGAAGCCTCTTTTGAAGCATCACTGTGTCTTACAATGATGAGCATTTAATCTTCTAGAGCATGCTCTAGACAAGGCAAAATATGAGTGCATTTGTGTCAGCCATGGATATTTTGTGATTGAGCAATGCAAAGGAGGTCCTTAAGTCGGTTTTTAACTTGTTAGAGTTATTGGGGGGGTTTTTACATAAAAGTTTAAACTTTCCAATGGTATGAATTTTCAAGACACAAACATAATTTGATACCATTGGAAAGTTTAAACTTTTATGTAAAAACCCCCCCAATAACTCTAACAAGTTAAAAACCGACTTAAGGATCTCCTTTGCATTGCTCAATCACAAAATATCCATGGCTGACACAAATGCACTCATATTTTGCCTTGTCTAGAGCATGCTCTAGAAGATTAAATGCTCATCATTGTAAGACACAGTGATGCTTCAAAAGAGGCTTCACAACGACGACGACAAACGGAGACAACGACGATGGTGATGACGTCAACGACTCCTCTACTGTTAAAACCACCACCAGAACAACTACTGCACCATTACCACCACTTTCACAAAAAGTTCTACAATGGCAGCCATTACTAAAACAATCATTATCAATACCACAGAACAACCACCACCATCGCCACCTTCGACAACCCTACAACCCTCACTCCACCTCCTCCTCCTCCTCCTCCTAGTCCCCCGCCTCTTTCTGCTCCTTGCCCACGTTCTCCTCCTCTTCCTCCTCCTCCTGCTCCTCTTCCTGCTCCTACTGCTTCTTCTCCTCCTGCTCTTACTTCTTTTCCTCCTCCTGCTCCTCTTTGTTTTCTTCCTGCTCCTCCTCTTCCTCCTCCTGCTCTTACTCCTTTTCCTCCTCCTGCTCCTCTTTGTTTTCTTCCTGCTCCTCCTCTTCCTCCTCCTGCTCTTACTCCTCTTCCTCCTCCTGCTCCTCTTTGTTTTCTTCCTGCTCCTCCTCTTCCTCCTCCTGCTCTTACTCCTCTTCCTCCTCCTGCTCCTCTTTGTTTTCTTCCTGCTCCTCCTCTTCCTCCTCCTGCTCTTACTCCTCTTCCTTCTCCTGCTCCTCTGTTCCTCCTCCTGCTCTTACTCCTCTTTCTCCTTCTGCTTCTCTTTGTTTTCTTCCTGCTCCTCCTCCTGTTCCACCCCCTCCTGCTCCTTCTCCTCCTCCTCCTCCTGCTGTTCCTCCTCCTCCTCCTGCTGTTCCTCCTTCTCTTGCTGTTCCTCCTTCTCCTGCTGTTCCTCCTCCTCCTCCTGCTGTTCCTCCTCCTCCTGCTGTTCCTCCTCCTGCTGTTTCTTCTTCTCCTGCTGTTTCTTCTCCTCCTGCTGTTTCTTCTTCTCCTGCTGTTTCTTCTCCTCCTGCTGTTTCTCCTCCTCCTCCTCCTCCTCCTCCTCCTCCTCCTCCTCCTCCTCCTCCTCCTCCTCCTCCTCCTCCTCCTCCTCCTCCTCCTCCTCCTCCTCCTCCAATTCCTCATCGAATTAAAGTCTATTTACATGCCATTTTTATCAAAAGTTCACTCACCCAGGGTGGCTTTGCATTTGTCGTAGTCTTCCTTGGCGATGGTCACCGAGAAGTCGATGTCCTGACACTTGCACTCTGACCTGACCTCTGCAGATGCCAGGATGTAGTGCAGGATGCGCTTCAGTTCCCCTGACCTTTCTTTGTCCTTGAGGTCCTCAAGGGCGAGGAGAGTCGGACAGCGCATGCGTATCACTACGCTTCCGGAAAAGACGTGATCAATCTTGAAAAAAACACACACACACACAAAAGTGTTTTATTTTCCGACATGGTCAAAATGCTACTTGTGCAAAATATTTCTTTTCTCTTTTCTTTTCTTTTTCCTCTGTGGTTGCAGTATTTATGAGATGTACATTTTATTGTTATACCGGTAACTTCTCATTCCTTCAGGTTTGAAAGCGCCCTGAGTTATTCTGGCAGCACGCTTAGCAGCCTGCATAAATGTCTGCATGTATAGATCTAGGTAAGGCCTCAAAACTGCATGTATCTAGGTAAGGCCTCAAAACTGCATGTATCTAGGTAAGGCCTCAAAACTGCATGTATCTAGGTAAGGCCTCAAAACTGCATGTATCTAGGTAAGGCCTCAAACCCCTCAAAACTGCATGTATCTAGGTAAGGCCTCAAAACTGCATGTATCTAGGTAAGGCCTCAAAACTGCATGTATCTAGGTAAGGCCTCAAAACTGCAAGTATCTAGGTAAGGCCTCAGAACTGCATGTATCTAGGTAAGGCCTCAAAACTGCATGTATCTAGGTAAGGCCTCAAAACTGCATGTATCTAGGTAAAGCCTCAAAACTGCATGTATCTAGGTAAGGCCTCAAAAACTAGGAGGGGCGTTCTGACTTTTTCTGGAGCCTACAAACACACACACACACATTCATGCAAACACACATACACATACACACACACACACACACACACACACACACACACACGAACACACACACACACACACACACACACACACAAACACATACATACAAACACACACACATACACGCGCGCGCGCACACACACACACACACACACACACACTCACACACACACACACACACACACATAAAGACATACATACAAACACACACACACAAACACGCACACACACACAGACGTCCATACCCAATGCACAGCACGACGTACAGTCTCGTTGTGACCGCAATCAGTGAGAATAGCTGTGCACTGTGCCCGGATGCTGACCTCGCCTGCAAATGGAAAGATTGAGAAGATTTCGAGCATGAGTTGAGAGAGGACACACACGTGCGCACACACATACACATACAACACGCACATGCGCGCGCGAGAATGAATGGGAGGAGAAATACACATACTCACATATAAACACACACACACACACACACACACACACACACACACAACAATGTGTAACTAACACACACACAGGTACAAACACATACACACACAGGTACAAACACACACACACACATCTGCAAACACACACATAAAAACATCTACAAACAACACACACACACACACACACACACAACACACCCAACACACACACAACACACACACACACACACACACACACACACGCAAACACATTACTATGCATACTCACCCTGTGTCCTGCTGGAGTGTGTGTTGAGGGAGCTATCGTCCTGTGCGAATAGGAGTGGCCTCCCTTGGCGAGAGGAGCTTGGCAACGCCGTTGCTATGGGGACGTCTTCTGGAGATGGTGTCCTGGTTGAGACGCACCGACCTGGCGCAGAACTCTCACTATAGTATCAGTACCAGTACCAGTACCAGCATCAGTATCAGTACCAGTATCAGTATTTGTTTCAGTATAAGTATCTGTGTCAATATCAGTGTAGTATCAGCACCAGTATCAGCACCAGTATCAGTATAAGTATCACTGTAAGTATCAGTGTAGCACCAGTATCAGTACCAGTACCAGTATCAGAATCGGTATCACTATCTGTCTCAGGGATCAGAATCAATAACAGCATCAGTATCAGTACTAGTATCAGCACCAGTATCAGCACCAGTATCATCAGTATTTGTTTCAGTATAAGTATCTGTGTCAATATCAGTGTAGTATCAGTATCAGTACTAGTATCAGCACCAGTATCAGTATAAGTATCTGTGTCAGTATCAGTGTAGTATCAGTATCAGTACTAGTATCAGCACCAGTATCAGTATAAGTATCTTTGTCAATATCAGTGTAGTATCAGTATCAGCACCAGTATCAGTATAAGTATAAGTATCAGTACCAGTATCAGCACCAGTATCAGCACCAGTATCAGCACCAGTATCAGTATAAGTATCTTTGTCAATATCAGTGTAGTATCAGTATCAGCACCAGTATCAGTATAAGTATCAGCACCAGTATCAGTATCCGTATCAGCACCAGTAACAGCACCAGTATCAGCACCAGTATCAGCACCAGTAACAGCACCAATATCAGTATAAGTATCAGTACCAGTATCAACACTAGTATCAGTATAAGTATCAGTACCAGTATCAGCACCAGTAACAGTACCAGTATCAGCACCAGTATCAGCACCAGTATCAGTATAAGTATCAGTACCAGTAACAGCACCAGTATCAGTATAAGTATCAGTACCAGTATCAGCACCAGTATCAGTATAAGTATCAGTACCAGTATCAGCACCAGTAACAGTACCAGTATCAGCACCAGTATCAGCACCAGTGTCAGTACCAGTATCAGTACCAGTATCAGTACCAGTATCAGCACCAGTATCAGTATAAGTATCAGTACCAGTATCAGCACCAGTAACAGTACCAGTATCAGTATAAGTATCAGTACCAGTATCAGCACCAGTATCAGCACCAGTGTCAGTATTAGTATCAGTACCAGTATCAGTACCAGTATCAGCACCAGTATCAGTATAAGTATCAGTACCAGTATCAGCACCAGTATCAGCACCAGTGTCAGTATAAGTATCAGTACCAGTATCAGTACCAGTATCAGCACCAGTATCAGTATAAGTATCAGTACCAGTATCAGCACCAGTAACAGTACCAGTATCAGCACCAGTATCAGCACCAGTATCAGTATAAGTATCAGTACCAGTATCAGCACCAGTAACAGTACCAGTATCAGTATAAGTAACAGCACCAGTATCAGCACCAGTATCAGCACCAGTATCAGTGTATAAGTATCAGTACCAGTATCAGCACCAGTAACAGTACCTGTATCAGTATAAGTATCACTGTAAGTATCAGTGTAGTATCAGTATCAGTACCAGTACCAGTATCAGAATCGGTATCACTATCTGTCTCAGGATCAGAATCAATAACAGCATCAGTATCAGTACTAGTATCAGCACCAGTATCAGTATAAGTATCTGTGTCAGTATCAGTGTAGTATCAGTATCAGTACTAGTATCAGCACCAGTATCAGTATAAGTATCTGTGTCAATATCAGTGTAGTATCAGTATCAGTACTAGTATCAGCACCAGTATCAGTATAAGTATCTGTGTCAATATCAGTGTAGTATCAGTATCAGTACCAGTATCAGCACCAGTACCAGTATAAGTATCTGTGTCAATATCAGTGTAGTATCAGTATCAGTACTAGTGTCAGCACCAGTATCAGTATAAGTATCTGTGTCAATATCAGTGTAGTATCAGTATCAGTACCAGTATCAGCACCAGTATCAGTATAAGTATCTGAGTCAATATCAGTGTAGTATCAGTATCAGTACTAGTATCAGCACCAGTATAAGTATAAGTATCTGTGTCAATATCAGTGTAGTATCAGTATCAGTACCAGTATCAGAATCGGTATCACTATCTGTCTCAGGATCAGAATCAATAACAACACCAGTATCAGTGTAGTATCAGTATCAGTGTAGTATCAGTATCAGCACCAGTATCAGTATCAGTATCTGTGTCAATATCAGTGTAGTATCAGTATCAGTACTAGTATCAGTACCAGTATCAGTATAAGTATCAGTGTCAGTGTCAATGTAGTATCAGTATCAGTACTAGTATCAGCACCAGTATCAGTATAAGTATCTGTGTCAGTATCAGTGTAGTATCAGTATCAGTACTAATATCAGCACCAGTATCAGTATAAGTATTTGTGTCAATATCAGTGTAGTATCAGTATCAGTACTAGTATCAGCACCAGTATCAGTATCAGTATCTGTGTCAATATCAGTGTAGTATCAGTATCAGTACTAGTATCAGCACCAGTATCAGCATAAGTATCTGTGTCAGTATCAGGATCGTAATAACTATTTGTGTCAGAATCAGAATCAGTACCAGTTCCAGTATCAGCACCAGTATCAGTATAAGTATGTGTCAGTATCAGTGTAGTATCAGTATCAGCACCAATATCAGCACCAGTATCAGTATCAGTGTCAGTGTCAATGTCAGTGTCAATGTCAGTGTCAGTGTCAGTGTCAGCTCAGAATCAGTGTCAGTACTCAGAATCAGTATCAGTATCAGTATCATTATAATCAGCATCAGTATCAGAATCAGTATCAGTGTCAGTATCAGTGTCATTATAATCAGTATCAGTATCAGTATCAGAATCAGAATCAGTATCAGTATCAGTATCAGTATCAGTGTCATTATAATCAGTATCAGAATCAGTATCAGTATCAGAATCAGTATCAATATCAGCATCAGTATCAGTAT
>JAWQFJ010029403.1:22500-31879 GCA_034096865.1 Theodoxus fluviatilis | reverse complement strand
GAGCTGCTATTCGCGATGTGAAAACCTGATGTTCTGTTGCCACAGTCACAGAAGGGCCACATGAAGATTAACGAGTGTATGAGAATTATCACTTTATTGCCCCTCGTGTCGTACACTGCGGCGTTCGAAGCTGCACGGTTCTCGAAGATGCGTCTTTAAGCAAGATGCTTCACTCACTTTCTTTCCACTGCCCCAGGAGTAAAACTGTGCGCCTGTGAGGGCTGCAATGGCACTCTGTAGTGCGATCCACTCTAGCAAGCGGCCATTAGCCTGCATCGCGTTGCAAAACTTCCCAGGGAGTGAGTTAGTAGTGTGTGCCTTACATCGAACTGTCTCTGTGTTTGTCGCCAGGTGCCAGAGAAAGCTTGATCAAAAGACCCAGTGATCAGGGTGTAAAGTGTGAAGAGGTCTGAGACCCAGACATGGGGGAAGAGTCCCTGTAGAAAACCACACCTTTACCATAAACTTTTATTTCAGTGAACGTGCCCTGGCATGCATGTGAATATTTCTGTGAGAATACACGAGAATAAACTTGTGCATTTGTGTATGTTAGTTGGTAAGCGAGTGTTCGAGTTGCCTGTGCACATGCTGTCTCTCTCTGCTGCTGTGGATGAGCTCATACTGTTGCATCTGAGTTGTGTTTGCTGGATACACATGCGTGCGTAAATGAAATGTACTTTCGATCACGTGCCAGTCAAGAATAACTTTCCCTCTCCTTTTTGAAGACTTCAGGAGTACGGAGAAACACGATGTTATGCACAACATTAAACACAAGTGTTTGTGCGCTTTAACTAAAACAATTTTATATATATATATGCCTATCTGTCTGTTTGTCCGTCCGCCCGCCCGTCCGCCTGCCTACCTGCCGGCTGGTTCTCTCTCTCTCTCTCTCTCTCTCTCTCTCTCTCTCTCTCTCTGTGTCTCTCTCTGTCTCTCTCTGTCTCTCTCTCTGTCTCTCTCTCTCTCTCTCTCTCTCTCTCTCTCTCTCTCTCCTCTCTCTCTCTCTCTCTCTCTCTCTCTCTCTCTCTCTCTTTCTCTCTCTCTCTGTGTGTATGTGTGTCTGTCTCTTTCTGTCTCTCTCTCTCTCTCTCTCTCTCTCTGTGTCTCTCTCTGTCTCTCTCTACTCTCTGACTCTGTCTCTCTCTGGGTGTCTCTGTCTCTGTCTCTCTCTCTGTCTCTGTCTCTGTCTCTGTCTCTCTCTCTCTGTCTCTCTCTCTCTCTCTCTCTCTCTCTCTCTCTCTCTCCTTTTTTATAGCAGAAACACTTCCAGAGGTGTATAAGCAGCAGCTATTCAGGCTGCACTCCAAGGAAGGTTCAGACCCCGATAAGACCAGAGAGACTGTTACTGTACTCTCGCTGTTTCAGAACTTTCTAGTTCACTGGTACACTTGTTGTGTGACCAAAATGCATCACTCTGCCTGCTGACCTTTCATTCGTTGGTGAATTTCGATGGGTTTCACCCCATGACTATTCAAAAAACGAATGACAGAATGCTGTTCCTCTGTAGTGCATGTTGAGAGTGGGGCAGCCATCTTAACACTACTGCTGCGTCGTAGTATGATGTTTCTACATGTTGCTGCCACCTGTCGGTCACTCTCCAAGCAAAAGGAACATTGTTGTCAACTTTACAGAGCAATCGAGCGTTGTTACAAATTGTCATAGCACTTTAAAGGTTTTCATTTGACTCCCACTCGTAGGTGTGTCTGTGTTTGTCTGTGTATGTGCGAGTGAGCGTACGTGTGTGTCGCTGGAGAGGAGAGGCGATATCGAACTAGTCGTAGTCAGAACGGGGCCTTTGGCAAGGGCACCAGGACCTTGGACCCTGGAGTCCCAGCGTTGTACTTCACAGATCTAGGTCACCTGGTTGTGAGACCGCTCGTCCGACCTTTGCACACACCATGCATGCACGCATACACATGCACACACACATGCATGCAATCGTACACATGTATACATGCGTGAAAATGCACACACAGATTTATGCACGCATACACATGCGTAACACACATTTATGCATGCATACACATGCACACATACATTTATGCACGTCCACACAAACATATATATGCATACACGCATACACATGCACACACACACATGCACACGCACACGCGCGCTCGCGCGCCCGAAAATGCATTCATGCACGCATACACACACAAGTATATGCATACAAGCATATACACACACACACACACAGGTATTTACGCACACAAACATGTGCATGCACCCATACACGCTTGCATAAACACACATGCTCACACACATTCATACACGAACATACAGACATATGCATGCATACGCGCAAATAATGTACAGATATACATGCACGCACATACACATACACACATGCACACACACACACACTAACAAACGCACACACAAGCGCACACACACGCACACACACGCACACACACATACACACACACATACACACACACACACACACACACACACACACACACACACACAGAGCGAAAGGCAGGCACATGCTTCAATGATTTATTGACACCCATTTTCCCAAAGCTATCAATTTAATTTCGCAATTACGAACAAACTCAACTTTTGATCAGCACTGACTTTAACCACTACAGTCACCCTCTCTACATCGATATGCTCATACTGTGCAGTCGTATTTGACAGAGGAAGCGATATGGATGTGAGAGCTGGCCTGGACTCTTTTTGCAAGCATATAAACAGGCACCATGAAATACAACCCACATATCTCATCCGAAAACTGACTGTCCACATTTTGTGGAGAAAATGCCTGATAAGAAAGAGTCAGGGAGTTGTCTGTTGATTTTAACGTGTGACTCTTCATCACGCTGTTGCTGACATAAAACCCTGAAACCTCTTGCACAACGGAGTCGCCTTGTTGCACAGCAGTCGATTTTTTCTCTCATTGCGGTTACATCCTGGTGCAGCCTCGTGTCATGTGATACACCCGTCTTTTGACCTACATGCAGCCACCCTTTTCATACGAGGTGGGGTGACACACCCGGTCTGGCGCCTGCACCGCACAGCCACCCCTTTCAAGCAGGGTGGGGAGATAAACCCTTACTGCCGCCTGCGCTGCACAGCCAATCGCTACAAGCCGGGTAGAAAACACACCCGTCCTGTCGCATTCAGTGGGACAGACAGCTGTAGAGGGAGACGAGGAAATCTAATGGTTTGACTTGACATCTGCGCTGCAAAAAAGCTCCATGAATTGGAGTGCTGCTGTCACGACAGACTTCAGTGTTTAACTCCCTGTGGCCTTGGTGTCAGCACACAAGAGACAGGGCGATGTAGATCTAGCTGGAAGGCGACTCCAGCTCCACACAGAGAGGACTGTGTAGAGTGCAACCACCAACTGGCCTCTCAACCTGACGTGCTGCTGCTGTCATCGTCGATTTCTTACCGTGAGCAGAGGATAAGTTGCCAAGCAGCCTACCTCTCGTTATAGTCCTGGGCAACGCCTGGGCTTTCATTTTCATTCCGTGCTTTGCATTCCCACCGCTGACTAGAGGATGAGTCACCCGAGAACGAGGAAAATCCGCCTGTTGTGACATCCTCGCTGTGAGAGTCAGTGAAATTTAAGTGCGTGTCGCTCAGCGTCGAGCAAGTTATTTCACCCAAACTGAGGCATTACGATTTTCATATCAAGGTGCTGATCTGGAAACTTTCAGTCCGATTGAGGGTAGGCCTACAGTCAAGAGTGTATGGAGTTCATGGAAGAAAGACAATGTCATCGTCCCAATCTGATGCAACATACACGGAGCTCACCACGACAGAGCCAGCCATGGCGTCCTCCAGTGCTGGCAGCAGACAGACCCCTCCACCCTGTACCCCACCCACCCCCATGACGTCACAGGAAGGCAAGACCCAGTCCCCTGACCACTCTGCAAAGAGAGAGAGAGGCACAAGGGGCAGGGGGAAATCCGGCACACGTGGGAAACAGACGGAGGTCAGTGATACTTACCTGTCTGCTTTCTGCCCATTTACGTGATGAGGAGGATGATGTTGATGATGATGATGATGATGATGATGATGATGATGATGATGATGATGATGATGATGATGATGATGATGATGATGATGATGTTAGTTTTCCTGCTTATCAGCCAATGAATGCTATATAAGACCATCGGTCACGAACAATTACAAGGATCAGTTTGAGTAAGAGCAAGTCAGAGCACGATTGCCTAGTTATTCGCCTCTCAGGAATCGCGTAGGTAGACCACCAACCAACAGAGGGGATTTCCTTGGATTGCTGGGGAAACAGCCCGTCACATGAATCTCTCTGTCTCTCTCTCTCTCTCTCTCTCTCTCTCTCTCTCTCTCTCTCTCTCTCTCTCTCTCTCTCTCTCTCTGTCTCTCTCTCTCTGTCTCTCTCTCTCTCTGTCTCTCTCTCTCTCTCTCTCTCTCTCTGTCCCTCTCTCTCTCTCTCTGTGTCCCTCTCTGTCTCTCTCTCTCTCTCTCTCTCTCTCTCTCTCTCTCTTTACCTCTGTCTCTGTCTCGGTCTGTCTCTCTCTCTAGCTCTCTCTCTCCATGTCCCTCTCCCTCTCTCTCTTTCTCCCTCTCTCCTTCTCTCTCTCTCCTCCTTCTCTCTCTCTCTCTCTCTCTCTCACTCTCTCTCTCCTTCTCTCTCTCTTCTCTCTCTCCCCCTTCTCTCTCTCTCTCTCTCTCTCTCTCTCTCTCTCTCTCTCTCTCTCTCTCTCGCTCTCTCTCGCTCGCTCGCTCGCGCTCTCACTCGCTCACCATCTCTCACTCTTGCTCTAGCTCGCTCATTCTTTTTCTCATATTACGGTCCATGCAGAGATCTTGAAGCTGGTGGAGGTTATGCATGTATCCATATACACGACTTTCCATAATGCCTAAACACACAGCTACAACCAGCTATTTATAGACAATGCAAACATCCTCTGTGTTCCACCGCGCTCCGTTCCCATGCTTGTTAGAAAGATTTTGTGTTTGATGCGTGTTTTTGGTCGCAGTTTTGATTAAAGCAAGTACCGATTTCGGTTGACAAAATGGGTTTGAATCAAACACATTTGGGAACTAAAATGGTGCCTTTCGCGACTGAATCGATTTGCATATTGATGACTTGAACGCTGCTAGCAGAAAAAGAGGAGATCACGTGAGAAACACAAATTTGCATAATATAGCTTCTTTTTTGAAGAGAAAACGGGATTCTTCATTTCGTATTTGAAGAAAAAAGTGAATGATTCAGTGACTCGATATTGTCCATGCGAATGAAATGGCTGCGCGATATTAATGAATTCAGCAAAATTGAAATCCATTTCTTTCCAATCTTGTCTGCCAGCATATGTGCCTGTGCATGCCTGCCCGCGCTCGCGCGTGCGCGTATGTGTGTGTGTGTATTTGTGTGTGTGTGTGTGTGTGCGCGCGCGCGTGTGTGTGTGCGCGCGTGTGTGTATGGTGTGTGTGTGTGTATTGTGTGTGTTTTCGCGCTCGCGCGCGCACATATACATATGATAGTGTGTATGTACTGATGAAAACGCACGATTCTGCGAGAGTGGAGGAGTGGTCATTGCGACTGTGTACTGGTGTCCGTGACACGAAAACCTGGTGTCCTCTTGCCACAAAGACGCAAAGGACACTTGGAGATGTGTGGGTGCAAAGAAACTGCCACTTCATTTCTCCCCTTGTCGCATACTGTCACGTGACCTTGGCCTATTTCCTCCTACTACGCAGACACATGAAGTATCGCCGTAGGGTGTAAGTGCACGCGCGTGTGTATGCATGTAGGCTATATATACAGGCAAAGACGGATAAGACGAAATTGAAAGGACCACCTTTCTATTGTCTGCTATCCGTGTTTTCGAGTTCCACATGCTGTTGGCTTATAGAAGAGAATAATCGGGACCGGGTTTTCTTTGTGTGGTAACCGCGTTTTCGCCGTAAGCGTGTTCGAGTTGGGTGTTTTTGCTTGAATATATATATATGTTACAGGGAATAAGAAAATTTAGGGAATAAGCTTAATCCCTGAAATATTAAGGGAATAGGCTTATTCCCTGTTTCAACTGGGGAGTAAGCTAATTCCCTAAAAAAATCAGGGATTTAGCTTATTCCCTGAAATAGGAGGTCATTTTTTTCCCTTATTCCCTGATTAGTTTGAAACACACAAACAGAAAGACGTGTACATTTTACCATAAATAATTCGATGTCAGTGAGCTTTGATCACTCTTTAAAACTTCTTTTGCTTGGAAATGAGTTCTTTCTTGACTTTTACTCACTCTCTTGATAAATACAGAATGATTTCGTGAACTGTTGTCGGTGTTTGTGTTTTGATTTTTCCTCGGGCAGATTCAGTTCAATTGAAAAGGTCAGTCTAGTCTGTGATTCATATCAAGCAACATGGACGCGAAAGAACAAGTATTTCTTGAGGAAGTGCTAAAAAATAAGGAGAAAGCAAATAGATTACTTATGACCAGAGATGAGTACCACAGAATTTTAGATGAAGTGAAGGAAGCAGCAGCAACATCAGCTACTAAAACCCAACATCAAAGGCACCTTCTAAGAAGGTATGGAATTCTTACCTGTGGGCAAGTATCCAAACTCGTTCTAAAGCGAAAGGACGAAACTGAGCAACCAACACACTTCATATTTGTTGAGGAAATGTACTATGTTTTAAAGCGCATTCATGTTGTCACTGGCCATGGTGGCCGTGATAAAATGTTGAAAGAGGCTGCAAAAAAGTATGCAAACATAACAGAGGCCAGTGTCACTTTGTTCAAGTCTTTGTGCGTTCAGTGTCAGGGGGAAAAAAGAAGACCTACTATTAAAGGCATTGTTGTGAAGCCTCTCCTGTCAAAGTCCTTTGGATCAAGATCTCAAGTGGATTTAATTGACTATCAGTCACTTAAACAGGGAGGATACTCATGGGTTATGGTCTACCAGGAACATCTTACCAAGTTTTGCGTGCTTAGAGCCCTTACAACAAAACGACCAGCAGAGGTGGCATACCAACTTTTAGACGTTTTCCTTCTAATCGGAGCCCCGCAAATTCTTCAAAGTGACAACAGTGCACAAGTGATCGTTTCGCTTTTCTCCTATGTTTATCTGCTCCGACACTCGTGCACCGAGTTTTGATGCGTGACCGGGACACTCCCTGCAGTATGTTTGCTTTGTATGTAAGGTTTTAGCACTAGCTGTAGGTGTAAATATGGTCAGTTATTAATATAATTGGTAAATTTAGTTGTCATGAAACTTTGTTTTGTGTGTTAATGCCATTTTCTTGTCATAATCTTACACGTTACATTACGCCGAATGCGGGCAGTTGATCATGCACTCATGGACTCGATGATCGTGAATTTTCTGTCCTCGCCTGACCAGGGAAACGAAATAGTCCATTCAAGTCAGAACTAAACAGTTATCTGCTGCTACTCATTCGAGCTTTACATGAAACATTATATCACACTAGCTCGATCGTCTGCTGGCGTAGTGACTACGGTTCGATCGCGTTCGTCTGCTAGCCAGCTAGGTACGTACGGTGAGGTTTGTTTACTTATCTTCTGTGGGTTTTGTGCAGAAAGTATACGTTAAAACAGTCTAATATGACTGTTTTCAATTAGTTTTTAATCTAATTAATCTTTTTGCATGCTTTAATGTCATTCTTTTGCCACGATCTAGAGATCATCACATCAGCTTCTATTGTTACCAGTCTACCAGAACTGCCAGAAGTAAAGGAACGAAACTCGGGCTTAATTTCCGTTTCAGAAATGAGAATGTCCTATACTTTCGTGTTCACATTAACCAGTCCGCAGAATATGTAATTGTTTTGACTTGTTGCCCACTTCTTATAAGGGCTTTCATTGTTTGTGAGCAGCAATATTTTCATCTTGTATTTTGATCCTTGTGTATTTATGAATAAACCAATGTTTAAAGCAACAAATCTTGTATTAGTGTTTCTGTTTGTGTGCTTTAAACTAATCAGGGAATAAGGCAAAAAAATGACCTCCCATTTCAGGGAATAAGCTAAATCCCTGATTTTTTTAGGGAATAAGCTTACTCCCCAGTTGAAACAGGGAATAAGCCTATTCCCTTAAAATTTCAGGGATTAAGCTTATTCCCTAAATTTTCTTATTCCCTGTAACATATATATATGTATATGTGTGTGTGTGTGTGTGTGTGTGTGTGTGTGTGTGTGTGTGTGCACGTGCGTGCGTGTTTGTGTGTGTATGTGTGTGTGTGTGTGTGCGCGTGCGCGAGCGCGTTTTCCATTGTGTGTGTTCTTCTATGTGTGTGTGTGTGTGTGTGCGCGCGCGCGTGTGCAGGATATGTGTGGGTGCTTGCACACGCGCGTACGTCCGTGTGTATTTGTATGTCTGTGTATCTACGTGTGTGTGTGTGTGTGTGCGTGTATGTATGGGTGTTAATGTGTATGTGTGAGCGTTTGTGATATTGTATGTGTATGCGTGTAGGATATGTGCATGTGCGTGCGCACGAGCGTAAGTGCGTGAGTGCTTATATATTCGTTCTACGTGTGTGTGTGTGTGTGTGTGTGTGTGTGTGTGTGTGTGTGTGTGTGTGTGTGTGTGTGTGTGTGTGTGTGTGCGCGCGCTTGTACACTCGTACATACATTAATTCGCGTGTGCACCCTGACTTACACGGCAGCTCATACAAGAACAAGAAAGTCTGGAAACTTCTGTGTAAACTTTGCCGTGCAGCACACGTCAGGCTGTGTTGTAGCAATGGACTGCTCCGCCCTGACTAGACACCGCCACGCATGTGTGACTTCTTTACATGCAGTTAGGAAGCGTTTCTAAATGTTTACAAACCCTCTTGTTACGGGACCTTTGACTTTAAACATCACAGTCACCCACCCATCACCAGACACGCTACTGTAATACTGTCTTTCATTAGAGAGAAAGGGTCAAATGACTAAGAACTAGCGGTGTAGGGTCAGTGTGTAGGAGCGCGATGAAATAACCATCCTGTGAGTCGGAACTCAAGTCACTGCCGTGCAAAATGGCAAAAAAAGATAAAGCAAACAGTGACTCTTTATAATGCTGTTGCTGTCAGAAGCCTCTGGAAACCCTGTCTAGTGCTGTGTTGGTGCCATTAAACTATATAATACACCGGTATCATATAGCTCAGGGGTTGGTGCCTTGCTCAACAGTCGTCTCACTGCGCAGCAGCCGATCTTTTTTCGTCTGTGTGACTGTGACCTCGCATTCCTTCATGTCACATGATACACCCGACTTGCGACCTACATGCGGCCACCCCTTTCAAGTAGGGTAGAGATCCATGCCTCTACTGCCGCCTGCACTGCGCACTCACTCCTTACAACAGAGTTGAAAGACACACCCGTCTTAACGCCTCCACTAAGAGAGAGAGAGAGAGAGAGAGAGAGAGAGAGAGAGAGAGAGAGAGAGAC
>JAWQFJ010029403.1:0-10000 GCA_034096865.1 Theodoxus fluviatilis | reverse complement strand
CCCTCCAATCCCACCCTACCCTCTAAATTACGTCTTGATTGGTATTACTTAAAAAGGGTGGATTCGGCTATTAAGTCGTATCAAATGATGCGTAGATGCTCCATGAGTAAGGAGCCACTATCTACACACCTTTGTGCTAAAACAAATTAGGATGTCTTGATTAAATAGCGGTTTCCTCCCTTATCTTATGCGCCTAAATGACTGGTAGATTGGTCATCGAATGCTATCAAGTGGGGTTTTGTGTGTGTGTGTGTTTGTTTTTTGTGTTTTGTTTTGTTTTGGGGTTTGGGTGGGTGCGTGGTGGGTGGGGTGTGTTTTTGTGTGTATTTGTGTGTGAGTGTTCCCCCGTCTCCGATATATCAAGATTTTTTGGTGTGTGAAGCCATAAGAAACTGTTGCAAACTATTGCATTGTAAATCTCTGTGTATCAGATCGAGATCTGTTTGTTTGTTTGTCTGACATGATATTGTGCTCAGTTTGAAGTTGAAGCATGTCATGATTATGTATCCCTTGTGATGGGCCGCTGGCCTAAACAAATAAGATCTAAGTCTCTCTCTCTGTCTCTCTTTCTATTTCTCTCTCTCTCTCACTCATGTCTATGTCTCTTATCCTCTCTTATATCTATGTCTCTGTCTGTCTGTCTGTGTGTGTCTGTCTGTCTGTGTGTCTGTCTGTCTGTATGTCTCTTTGTCTCTCTCTCTCGCTCTCTCTTTCTCTCTGTGTCTCTCTGTCTCTGTCTCTCTGACTCTCTCTGTCTGTCTGTCTGTCTCTCTCTCTATCTCTCTCTCTCTCTGTCTCTCTCTCTCTCACACTCATGTCTATGTCTCTCTCCCTCTCTCTGTCTCTCTCTCTCACACTCATGTCTATGTCTCTCTCCCTCTCTCTGTCTCTCTCTCTCTCTCTGTCTCTCTCTCTGTCTCTCTCTCTGTCTGTCTCTCTCTCTGTCTCTCTCTCTCTCTCTCTCTCTCTCTCTCTCTCTCTCTCTCTCTCCAAATCACTAAATTTAAAGGTTAACACTGAGAGAGAAAAAAGTATGGTATACAGGAAAGGGGATACCTAGCAGAAAACGAGAAGTGGTTTCTTGACAAGAATAGTTTGGAGGTTGTGAACTAGTATAAATATCTAGGCGTACATTCTCAACCAAATTATCGATTAGAGTCTGCTGATATGACTTGGCCACACAAGATAAACAGAAAGCCTAAAGACAATGTGGAGCTTGCGCTCTGTCGATACGACTGTATATTTCAAACTTATTGATTCGCAAGTTCAGCTCACTCTACTCTATGAGGCAGAAATATGGGGATTGGAAAGTGTCGATGGTATTGAAAACGTTCCTACATTTGCATGTAGAAAGATCCTTGGACTGGACATCCGAACTCCTATCCAAATGGTTTGCAGAGACATAGGCAGGTACCCCATGTCGCTCGTGAGCTTTGTGAGAGCAGTCAAGTGCTGGCTTAGATTGTGTACACTGAACATAAGCATTATACATTAAACAAGAATATATTTTGTTAAACAATTCTAACATTGCACAAAAGATTATTTGGGCAAGACTCATTGAAAACTGTCTCTTTAGGTTCGGTTTTGGTCATGCATGGCTGAATGGTGGACCTGGTAACGAAGCACATTTTGTGAAACAATTCGATCAGAAGCTGAAAGATTTCCATCACCAGTCATGGCATTAAAAATGTACAGACGGCGTAAAATTTCACTAGTATTTGTCCTTCAAAAACCATTTTGGACTAGATGAATACTTGTCTAGCTAGACCATAATAAAATTCTGCGATGCATTTGTGCGTTTTCGTTTCGATATCAAGGATGTTAATAAGACAACGTCCGAAACCTGGTTTACCCCTCCGGACTTAATGTTTTCATACAACTTGAAACCCGATTCTAAGGCCACTACATGGTGTCAGAAGCGGGATACCTCGTGAGTAGGATCCGCCTAATCACGAGTTAGCCAAGATGCCTATGTTTAATTAACCCCCCTGAATCGTTCGTCCTTTACAAAGCCCTTGAATGACCGGAGTGGCGTCAGCGGTTTTTGCGCTACCGCAGCGCTGCCACGCTGTAGAGGAGAATGGAGCCGCGCAGGGGAGCGGCCTGATATACGCGGTTGTAAAATAGGCCGGACAGATTTTCGGAATCACTTCTGCAGGAGAGGGAGAGAGAGAGAGAGAGAGAGAGAGAGAGAGAGAGAGAGGGAGAGAGAGAGAGAGAGAGAGGTAGAGAGAGAGATAGAGAGAGAGAGAGGGGAGAGAGAGAGAGAGAGAGAGAGAGAGAGAGAGGTAGAGAGAGAGAGAGAGGTAGAGAGGTAGAGAGAGAGAGAGATAGAGAGAGAGAGAGGGGGAGAGGGAGAGGGAGAGGGAGAGGAAGAGAACGAACGAACGAACGAACGAACGAACTTGTTTATTTGTGAGGCCACCGGCCTGTCACAACGAAAACACATTGAACTCATCGGCATTGAAAATGTCCACCGCGTCACATCTTCTTTTCAGAGCATGATATAGGAACATTGCTAATGATCTTATGGTCACTGCCAAATATTTGTTCCACTCTTCGAAAGTCATTAATGTGATATAAATATTTTTCTCTAAGGTCTTCATAAACTGGGCAAACATAAAGCATATGAAATTCATTTTCAATTTCTTCCATACAAGCTGGACAAGTGTATAAATTATCTGGGTTGTCCCGGGAGTAACGGAATTTATGATGGTATAATTCACTAAAGCCAGAACGAAATTGAATGTACACATCTCGGAATGGTTTTTTATCTATCGCATATAAATAATTCTCTCTACCCCAATGCGTCTTTATTTGACGATAAAATTAATATCTTCCACTACTAAACAATGTTTGTTCCCAGTTACTACGATACACAGAGACAATGCGGTTCTTCAATTCTTTTATAAGTTCTCTTTCATTGGGTGATGTCTGGGAGACCCATACGTGCTCAAAACCATATTTACATAATATATCCCTGTAAAGATGCGTGGTATGGTATTATATGGATTTTCCATTGCTGTGTAAAACCAGGCAAAGGTTTGACACAAGTTGACACTGATATACTTCTGCGAACGTTACGTCATAAGTCTTGGTGAGATCACATTGTGACGCGGCCCAGAAAAGAACTCGAACTTGAGCGGTTGGAAAAATATGGAGATGGAGTCTCGGCAG
Source organism: Theodoxus fluviatilis (assembly GCA_034096865.1). Classification (NCBI taxonomy): domain Eukaryota; kingdom Metazoa; phylum Mollusca; class Gastropoda; order Cycloneritida; family Neritidae; genus Theodoxus; species Theodoxus fluviatilis. The sequence continues at coordinate 6,823 of JAWQFJ010029403.1, read as the reverse complement.
GAGCGGAGAAACGTTGTCTGGGTTGACTTGGTGGTTCGCGCTGTGCGTCGCTGAGCATGGTCGTGCGTGGACTGGAGAGTCTTCGGCCGGTGCTGCACAGGACTGTTCCGGTGCCAGGGAAGTCGGCCTGAGTCTGCAGAGGCAGGGATGGTAACCGATGTCCTGCAGTTCGACGGATTCCAAGTTGCCAACAAGATGGAGGACGTCAACAGCAACACAACGAGTGCCGGTAGATATGAAATCGGAATTGACGCTGGGGTTAGCCGAGAGAGAATCTCCGTAGGCAGCGGGATGCCTATGTTGACGCGTGGAGAGGACAGTGAATCTGACAAGATGGAGGAAGACAGGCCGTTGGAGGCTGAGATGATGGAGAAGCCAAAAGGTTGTATGTAGAACGATTATCGGCGGGGGCCGCACGTTAGTTCTGGTGAGCCCTGGTGTGGGCCGGGCTATTGAGTGAGTGTGAGTGTGGTAAATATACTCATTTCTATATCGGCGGGAGCCGCATGGTCATTGGTTGTAACTACGTTAGCGCCTTTGTGCCCTGGTGTGGGCCGAGGCTGCCTGAGCTACGTTAGCACCTTTGTGCCCTGGTGTGGGCCGAGGCTGCTTGGGTGGGTGCCGTAAGGCACAAGGGTTATTACACTTCATTCTTACATTTATGCTGGTGTTGGTGTCTTTTATTTTATTTTCATTGTGCGGGCTAGGCTGACCCGAGGCCCAGTTAGCCGGTCCGTTACAATCCCTAATCTGATATGCCCAATTCTGTGGATGAGAGTTCAGCTGCATTGTATAAATCATGAGTGGGTAACGGGAAGTTTCCATACAAAGTACTCTAATCCAGTATCTCACAGAACGAATGATACAATTTATGAAAAGAGGATGTCTGCCAGTTTCCCCATATACAATTACATTTGGTACTTTAATGGGCAAATTAAGGAATCTTTTCAATGCTTCCAGATGTACAGTTTCAATAACAAAACAATCACGTAGTCCCCAAACTTCTGAGGAGTACAACAGTACACTGAGCACTTGGGCATCAAACATTTTAAAGAAGGCATCTGGTGACAAGCATTGGAGTTTTCTAATACCCCTGGTAAGCTGGGGTGTATTGGCTTTCGCCCTTTGTACAAGATCTAATTGAAGCAGGTGTTATGACCCCACTCAGTCCTCTTATAAATATTGTGGCTCTTCTTGTTGTCTAGGGGTTAGGATATGGGGGTGCCATAACAAAGTTCATGTCACTGTTGTTAAGAACAGACTGAAAACAACAGATACCAAATTCATGAGGAGAAACGTTTCTGAATTCAACGGATTTTACTAATTTATAATTTATCAGTGTAAAGAAAATGGTCTAATCAATTGTATCTAAGATTATCAGCCAGCCAGCCTATAATTGAAAGGTGACACCTATCTGGTTAGGATGCAGTAACACCCACGACGTCCAGATGGTACTGTCCGTTGACGCCCGTTATCCAACAGTTCTCTCCATTTACGAGGGGTGGGCCTGGTTTCAAACACATCTGGATCGTTGAGGATGACGGTAGTATTAGCAGGTCACGCTCCCACTACAGAGAAGTGAGAACGGCATCTGGGTCCAAAACTGTAGAGGTACAGGGCACATGTATGGTAGTTCACTAAACAGATGGGGACATCTTTCTTCCCTGGAGAACAAACCGTTCGACTTCTCGACAGAACCATCACTGGGGCTCACACATTCCGTTCATGGATCTGAGATTCTCTCTCTCTCTCATCTCTTCACGTAATCATCACTGGGGCTCAGACATTCCGTCCTTGGATCTGAGATTCTCTCTCTCTCTGTCCCCGCAGAATATACACGCCCGGTCTCTTCCGTGTTGGAATCAATTCTCTCTCTCTCTCCTGATGACGTCGCATTCTCCTTCAAAATGACGTCGTCCGCCAGATGACGGAGTCTATCCACTATTGCGGGAAAAAGAGATATTCTATCTCTCTCAAAAGGCATAGCTGACTCTATTACAACTACCGTTATTTGAGGCTGGCTGGCTCTCACATATCTTCCTGTGTACTATCTTAATTAACATTATAACATTAAAATATCTCCACTCGTCACATCTCCACCCCTAAAGTCGTGAATTCCAGGGGATTTGGAATTCACAATACATGAACAAATGACTAACCAACAACTCATCTGTCTACTTCATGAACGTTATTACATTCTCTGACCGTACATATATCCTAATCACTATTCAAGGTGAATACATCAATACAGTAACATGCAAAAACAGAAGGAGAAAAGTGAAAACAGGAGGAGACACACAGGTTTGCTTTTACCTGCTACAGGATACACATGTCTTTAGTCATAGTCGGTCATAGCTTGTTCTGTAGGTCTAGTCATACAGACACATCCATGTCCTCACTCCCATTCGACCATCTATCTCCCCGAGTTCGAACTTCTTTTCTTTTTCCTCGTCTTCCATTCGTACCACTTTTTCTCATGTTGTTTCGCTTCTCCAGGACATTCGGTCATGCACACTGACCACCTGCCACCTATGATCACCCTAGACTCAGCTCTGACTCGCAAATGCACACCTCCCTTTCCATCCTTCTTCTCTCCTGTACCAGTCAACTTCACACTAGACTCAGTATTGACATCCATCTTGCAGTCCTCTATGGAAACTGTCACCTCCACACTAGTATCTACACAAGACTCAGGCTTGTCCTCCATCTTGCAGTCTTCCTCTCTCACATCCTCATCTTCTCCCTCCACCTTTAACCTTGAGCAACCAGCATACATCTCACAGCTTGCTGGCTTGGCTACCATTTGCTCTTGCTCACAATTCACAACGTAAGCATCACCATCAACAGGGGCTGACGAACACAAATGCGGCATCTCAATTGCCTTGTCTTCCTTCTCTACTTCTTCCTCCATAGTACTCTCTGCTTTCTCATTAGTCTCATCATTTAGCTGGTCCTCCACTTCTATCTCCGAAATTGCCAACCTTTTCTGGGTGGACTGCATCCCCACCCCACATGGCAGAAATCTATCTTTCCCTCTCTCATCTCCACTCTCACCAGTCTGGAGAGCCTCAAGCACCACAGATTCCGACATCTGTCCCTTTGACACAAACGGAGTGAAGCACTCCTGTCTCTGACTTTTGTCTCTGACTTCCATCTCTGACCTCTGTCTGTGACCTCTGTCTCTGAATTCTGTCACTGACTTCTGTCTCTGACTTCTGTCTCTGACTTCTGTCTCTGACTTCTGTCTCTGACTTCTATCTCTGACTTCTGTCTCTGATTTCTGTCTTTGACTCCTGTCTTTGACTTCTGTCTCTGACTTCTGTCTCTGACTTCTGTCTCTGACTTCTTTCTCTGACTTCTGTCTCTGACTTCTGTCTCTGATTTCTATCTTTGATGCCTGTCTCTGACTTCCGTCTCTGACTTCTGGGACGCCTGTACTGGCATCTGCCTCTATACTCCCCTCTAATCCACGGCTAGGTACTTCACTGTCCTGCCCTGTCTCTGACTCTTCCCCTAGGAAGGTTTCGGAGATATCTATCTCCCTCTCTGCTTCCCTTCCACGCGCATGCGTCACCGCACATGCTGAAACACCTGTCTCCTTTTCCATACTTGCTGTCAACACTGTTGTTGAAGTTAGGGCTAACTTGACCTGTCTGGCAGGTCGCACTAAGTCATTCCCCAGAATGACATCATAGCTTTTGCAGCCTCTCATTCCGTCTAAAACTGCCACTTCCACAATTCCCGTGACTAGATCACTCTCTATCTCTATCTGATGGATAGGAACATATTTCTCGACTCCAGGAATAATTCCTGCTATCCACATCCCCTTGTCTGTCTCTCGGCTATCGAATGGCAGTACATCTCCTCGCACTAGCGTCACACTAGCGCCGGTATCCCTAAACAGACGGACACGTTTCTTTGTTCCGCCTGTTAGGCTAATCAGTCCCTGACTGATGTAAGGATCGAATACCCCTTTCGGTCCCTGACCGGTGTAAGGGCGAGATTCGCCTCCTTCCATGGGTTCTATCCCATCCCTGCCTAGCCACTGCATGTTGGGTTTCTCCCTGAATACCCGATTTACAGATGCAGAATTGGACATTGGTTTGCCACGACGGCAGTCATTGGCGAAGTGACCGAATTTCTGGCACTGGTAGCACTGGACCTTGGAAAGGTCCGTCCCTTCCCTTTTCTCCCTACCTTGGTTCCCATGCCCTGCATGATTCCCTCGACTCTGACTCCCATACCTATCATTGTCATGAGTCCTCTGAGGAGGTTTCCCACCTCCAAACTTCCTTTGTACTGGAGAATGCCCTCTCACCGCATTCCCTATCTGGCAGTGTACCGCCGCGTACGTGTCACATACTGTCGCTGCTTGATCTAGAGTTTCCACTCTGCGATCAGATAGATGCATCCTCAGATCATCAGTCACTCTATCATTAAACGCTTCCATGAGGATGGTCTCTCGAAGCTTCTCATAGCTATCCCCTACTTTCTCTGCCCGTAACCACCGGTCAAACGTGGTTTTCAGGTCGTGAGCAAACTCCCTGAAAGTTTTCCTCTCTGCTTTCTGCAGGCTACGGAACTTCCTTCTATAGCTTTCAGGAACAAGTTGGTATTCCCTCAAGATGGCTTCCTTCACTATCACATAGTCATTACTATCTTCTGTAGATAGGGAGACAAAAACGTCGCGTGCTTTTCCTACTAGCACGGACTGTAGGAGTGCTGTCCACTTTTCTCTGGGCCAGTTCCAGGTGATAGCAGTCTTCTCGAAGTACTCAAAATAGCTTTCCAGATTTGCCTCATCAAATGCTGGAACTCTGTCCACCTTCACGGTGACCGACTCACTGCTGTTACTACCACTGGATTCTCTCCTATCTCTGGATTGCAGTTCTAGTTCTCTAAGCTTGATTTCTTTCTGCATCTCCATCTGTCTCAGTGCTATCTCCTGCTGCATCTCATGCTGCTTTAGTGCCATCTCATGCTCCTTTAGTGCCATCTCATGCTGCATCTCAAGCTTTCGAAGGGCTAATGGGTCTGGCATGCTTGCCAGTCCATTCCTACTCCCAGGTGTCGAACGACCAGAATTATGATCTCCTTGTTCATCTGCTTGTATATTTGCCATATCTAATTCAAGTTCTGCCTCCTTCTCTGAATCTGCAAGAATTCCCTTGTTTCTAAGACCCTCAATCAATTGTGCTCTGATGATATCAACCCTCTGACCTTTCCTGATAAGAATTTCGAAGTGCCCAGCAACCTGCAACAACTCTTTCTTCGTTGCCTTGCTTAATAGTTGTACCTCTAAATTTGTGATGAAATTTGTAACTGTGTCCATGACTTATCTTCGAATTTTTCGAATCTGTTCAACTCAGTTAAGTGACGTTATCAAACCCTTGAATCTCTCAAATCTGTTCAACTGGGTCAAGTGACGTCATCAAAACCCTTTCAATCCACGTCACTCTCTTTTTTTTTTTAATTCGCTCAACCTTGTTGTACTCAAAGAGTCAAACACCCTAATTCTTAAATGTCATCACCGAAGCCAAAATGTCACGTTGATTGTCAGTCTGATAAGTACACAATGAAATGCATTAGTTCCTTTTACAGGTAAAGCAAGTCAAAGTAACAAGCCTGACAACACAATCTTTCGTTCAGCAACACAGCTCGCTCACTCTTTTTCAATAGGTTAATATTCTAGAGAAACAGTCTATCAAAGCTCAAATCTATATGACAGTAGATGTGCTGATTGATTCAAATCTCTGATGAGTATCTCAAGTTTTACACAATGTAGCAGATCACGAGAGCACACGTTATCCACTAGATGACAAGTCACAACACAACCCTGTGATACAGGACCTCAATTTGCATGTAAGCTAATCTGTAAAAATTAGATCCTTGGACGAGCCGCCCAATTGTTATGACCCCACTCAGTCCTCTTATAAATATTGTGGCTCTTCTTGTTGTCTAGGGGTTAGGATATGGGGGTGCCATAACAAAGTTCATGCCACTGTTGTTAAGAACGGACTGAAAACAACAGATACCAAATTCATGAGGAGAAACGTTTCTGAATTCAACGGATTTTACTAATTTATAATTTATCAGTGTAAAGAAAATGGTCTAATCAATTGTATCTAAGATTATCAGCCAGCCAGCCTATAATTGAAAGGTGACACCTATCTGGTTAGGATCCAGTAACACCCACGACGTCCAGATGGTACTGTCCGTTGACGCCCGTTATCCAACAGTTCTCTCCATTTACGAGGGGTGGGCCTGGTTTCAAACACATCTGGATCGTTGAGGATGACGGTAGTATTAGCAGGTCACGCTCCCACCACAGAGAAGTGAGAAAGGCATCTGGGTCCAAAACTGTAGAGGCACAGGGCACATGTATGGTAGTTCACTAAACAGATGGGGACATCTTTCTTCCCTGGAGAACAAACCGTTCGACTTCTCGACAGAACCATCACTGGGGCTCACACATTCCGTTCATGGATCTGAGATTCTCTCTCTCTCTCATCTCTTCACGTAATCATCACTGGGGCTCAGACATTCCGTCCTTGGATCTGAGATTCTCTCTCTCTCTGTCCCCGCAGAATATACACGCCCGGTCTCTTCCGTGTTGGAATCAATTCTCTCTCTCCACTCCTGATGACGTCGCATTCTCCTTCAAAATGACGTCGTCCGCCAGATGACGGAATCCATCCACTATTGCGGGAAAAAGAGATATTCTATCTCTCTCACAAGGCATGGCTGACTCTATCACAACTACCGTTATTTGAGGCTGGCTGGCTCTCACATATCTTCCTATGTACTGTCTTAATTAACATTA
>JAWQFJ010029400.1:47500-100565 GCA_034096865.1 Theodoxus fluviatilis | reverse complement strand
CGCCGGGCGTGCATCGGGGGTGGTTGTTGGGGGGTCTTTGTGAGTGTCAGTGGGTGGCTCACGTTCACGCTCCGGTGCGCTGCGAATGCTGGTTGGACGTAGGTGTACGCGGTTTCTCTAGTATACGCCCCCGTTGTTGCCTTCAGTCGTGTACGAGCGTTCATCGTCTCGGCTGCACACTACCCATTTCTTCCACTGCTGCCCAGGTACGTGCTGGAAGAAACTGGCTGTCCAGCACTCAGAGGAATCAAGTCTCTCGCTCGCCGATCGTTTGGTCGCTTCACCGTCTCCTGCCAGTCACGTCGTTTTTTCATGACCTTCAGGGCCTGCCTCTGGCTCACAGGCTTGGTTTTGATCGTTGGTAGCCTGCTTCTGGTGTGGCGGCCAAACATCATCTGCGTCGGACTGAGGCCAGTGTCTTGCCGAGGAGTGTTGCGAAGCTCGAGCAGAGCCTCGTAGTGGTTGGCGTCTTCCTCCAGACACTTGTGCATCATGTGCTTTACGGTCTTCATTGCCGCCTCCACTTTACCATTGGACTGGTGGTGACCTAGGGAGGACATCGTGTGGATGATGCCCCACTCATCTGTCATGCGTCTGAATTCGGCAGAGGGGCATTGAGGTCCTTGGTGGGAGACGATCTCCGCCGGCACCCGTAACGAGCAAAATGTCCATGTAGTTAGCTTTGACGTCTTTGGCTGTGGTGCTCTTGAAGTAGTCGACCTCAATAAAGTACAAGAAATAGTCCACGATCATCAGGTACTGCCGTCCGTGAACTTCAAACAGATCAGTCCCGATCTTCAGCCAAGGTGCTCCGCCGACGTCGTGCTGCTTCACTGTCTCTTTCTGGTTTCACGGTTTCATGCGCTGACACGCTTCGCAGTTGTCGGCCATCTGTTTTATGTCCTGCGCCATCCCCGACCAGTACATCAGTTCACGTGCTCTTCGCAGCATGCTGTCGTAGCCGAAATGAACAGCATGTAGTCTCTTGATTATTTCGGCTCTCAGCAAAACTGAACGAGAATCCGCTCATCCTTCAGGATGATCCCGTCCTGCTGACTCAGTGACTCACGGACATCGAAATGCATTCGAATGTTCTCTGGGAGGTCACTCTTCTCCAGCCGCCCTTTATCGATGACCTGCAGGAGAGTCTGCAGCTCCCGGTCTTTCTCAATCGCTTCTCGGGTCTCTTCTCTGGTCTTGTCGGTGATGTCTGCCAGCGCGTTCACAGCCAGAACGCAGATGTTGTCACCCGGATCTGGGAGATAGGCCCGGCTGAGCGTTTCGGCGAGGAACAGTTGAGTACCCTGCACGTACTGGAACGTGACGTTGTATCTGTGCAGCCTCATCATCAGTGCTTGGATGCGTCGCGACGCCTGGCTGTGGTTTCCCCAGAGTGGTTGCCAGAGGTTTGTGATCGTTCTGGACTCGAACCGGTCGCCGGCAGGTGTACTGATCAAAACGTTACAGCCCAAACACAAGGGCCAAAGTCTCCTTTTCTATCTGCGCCCTCCTTCTCTCAGCCTGGGTGAGGGCTCTAGATGCATATTCCAGCGGGTGCCCGTTCTGAACCATGGCGGCGCAGGGGCCATCATTGCTGTCGACCTGCAGCACCATCTTCTCGTTCGGATAAAAGCAAGGACTGGGATGTCCGTCACCTTCCATTTTACTGCCTTCAGGGCTTTCTCACACTCTCGGGACCAGTTCCATTCACTGTCCTTCTTGGTCAGTGCTCGTATGGGTTCGAGGTCTCTCTCCAAGTTGGGCATGAACTTGGCGAGGTATTGGACCATGCCGCACAGCCGCCGGACTCCATGGACATCAGTGGGGGCCGACATGTCCAGAATCGCTGCTATCTTTGCTATGTCCGGCTTCACGCCGTCTGCCGAGATCCTGAGGCCCATGATCGTGATCTCGTCTTTCTTGATGGCTGCCTTCTTGTCAATCAGCCGAATATTCTTCTCTTCGTATCTCCGCAGCAGCCCACGGAGATTCTTCACGTGTTCTCCCTCTGCCGCTGTTTTCGTGTCACCACGGCCAACCATCACAATGTCATCGGCCACACAGATGACACCATTCAGCCCACTCAGCGCCTCCGACAGCCTCTTCTGGAAGATCTCGCTGCTGACAGACAGTCCGAAAGGGCGCCGGGACCATCTCGCGCCCAAAGGGCGTGATTATCGTCGTCAGCCGGCTCTACTCTTCATCAAGTCGGACGTGCCAGAAGGCTTCTTTCACATCAAGCTTTATTTAAAAAATCTTGGCGTTGTAGAGCTGGAGTCGCACATCATCCAGGGTCGGCATCTTAAAATGTTCACGCATCAGTGCTTCGTTCAACGGCTGAGGGTCAGTGCGTGTTCTCAAGGATCCATCTGCCTCCTTTCGCGTCACAGCCATCTGGCTGACTCATTCTGTGGACTCTTCCACCTTGACCAGAACACCTCTCTCTCCTAGCTGGTCGATCTGCTGCCGCACCTCATTCTGTAGGGCAAAGGGAATGCGACGACATGGGAGTACTCTCGGTCTCGCATCGGGTCGGAACGTCAGTTTTGCTTCGCCCAGATCGCCTAACGCTGCTGCCGTCTCGGGGCCTGTCACTTCGCCGACAATAGCGCTTCTCTTCACAGTCAGCGGCCCGAAGTCTTGGATCGTCTTTACGCCTAGTAAGGATGAAATGGTCGTTATCGGCAACATTTCCGGACACTGTACCTGAGGTACTCTGTCCGATCGGACAAATCAAGACAGTAAGAGAAAAACTGTATCCGACATCCTTACCTCTCAAGATTAAGAGCAGCAGTAACCGGCGACGCACATTCGCCAAAACGAACACTGGCAACACCAATTCGCCAACAGAAACAGGCAACACGAAGTCACCAAACAAAACCAAACAGGCAAACAACCAAGCAGGAGATACACTTCTCCAACAGCCACACTGGGCTTACCGAGAGTAACAGAACTCTCAATTCAAAAACCTCCCTTCCGCACATAATTCTGCTTATTAAAAAAAAACAAGAAAGGTGCCAAATTCTCGTGCAATAGAGAATATGCACCACTGAGGTGATACAGCACGTGCAACTGGCACGAAAAAAACTAGAAAATCCACCCACAGACAACAAAATTGTAGAATACCATGCTCAGCTAAAATTTAATTAGATGAACGATGGAGTTTCACGGCCCATCACACTTTGCAAGCATAACTGTTACAATCAAAGCAAATGCAAAATTAATGAACAGCGTAGGGAAAAAGTACAAATGAAACGAAAGTTTTAAATAAACATGTCTAAGTCGTGACAAATGTCATCAACGCTCAGCGAAGGACTTACTGCTGCTGCTGCTGCTGCTGCTGCTACTGCTGCTGCTGGTGTGTGTGCATGTGTGTACACCGCATTTTTCGAGGCGCAAAGGTGTGAAATAGTGCCAGAAAAGAAGACCAAATAGGATGCCAGATGTGCAGATGGAAGTAAACACTGCAATCAACAACTCAAAACTCTTCTAGCATTTTAAAATTGATCATGCTACTCTGCAGCATGTGCTTTTTCTACTGAATTTTACAGCGAAATCAAAAGGCTTTACAAATGCGAATATGTGTGTGATATGATGCCTCTTCAAACACTTGATTATTTTAATTTTGTGTGCTAATTCTAGGCTAAATTTAACTGTAATCAAACAAAGTGAACTTGTTTTAGGGTTTGTCGGAGTAATCTCTGCAAAAAGCGATACACACTGGTAGCAGCCCGTGCGTAATGAATATGCATGAGGCATTTGGTCAGTTGACGATTTACATTTATAAAGTGCGAGTGGCCCGAAGATACTGGGATGCGTTTCTCTCTTTCCCTACCAGGAAAACACTGACGGGGACCGGGGACATTTCACACATATCATTTATCCCGTCCCTGTATTCTCATTAACCGCACGTCCGCTTGTAGCATGCATGCATTATCCGCCGTGGTCCCATTGTCAGCTGGAAGGACATGTCTGCCTTTTTATAGCAGATGACATTGGGTCGGTGATCGTTGATATGAGATCTGCGTCTATTCTCAGCACTGTACAAATTCGCACAAACAAGGAGTGGATTTAGCTTCGTATCTTCATTTGTGAAGCTCAGATGCAAATGTCTTGAATTCTCTGAAGTCAATCATTACATCCAAAGTTACAGTGCTGAGCTCCACACAGTCTGTGTTGCCGAGTCGCCTTCATCTTCAGTTAGACTGCCACGGTCCTCCACCTTTCCAGACTGCTATGGTCCTCCAGCTTTCCAGACTGCTGTGGTCCTCCAGCTTTCCAGACTGCTATGGTCCTCCAGCTTTCCAGACTGCTATGGTCCTCCAGCTTTCCAGACTGCTATGGTCCTCCACCTTTCCAGACTGCTATGGTCCTCCAGCTTTCCAGACTGCCATGGTCCTCAAGCTTTCCAGACTGCTATGGTCCTCCAGCTTTTCAGACTGCCATGGTCCTACAGCTTTCCAGACTGCTATGGTCCTCCAGCTTTCCAGACTGCTATGGTCCTCCAGTTTTCCAGACTGCTATGGTCCTCCAGCTTTCCAGACTGCCATGGTCCTCCAGCTTTCCAGACTGCTATGGTCCTCCAGCTTTCCAGACTGCTATGGTCCTCCAGCTTTCCAGACTGCTGTGGTCCTCCAGCTTTCCAGACTGCTGTGGTCCTCCAGCTTTCCAGACTGCCATGGTCCTCCAGCTTTCCAGACTGCTATGGTCCTCCAGCTTTCCAGACTGCCATGGTCCTCCAGCTTTCCAGACTGCCATGGTCCTCCAGCTTTCCAGACTGCTATGGTCCTCCAGCTTTCCAGACTGCTATGGTCCTCCAGCTTTCCCGACTGCTGTGGTTCTCCAGCTTTCCGGACTGCCATGGTCCTCCAGCTTTCCAGACTGCCATGGTCCTCCAGCTTTCCAGACTGCTATGGTCCTCCAGCTTTCCAGACTGCTGTGGTCCTCCAGCTTTCCAGACTGCTATGGTCCTCCAGCTTTCCAGACTGCTATGGTCCTCCAGCTTTCCAGACTGCTATGGTCCTCCAGCTTTCCAGACTGCTATGGTCCTCCAGCTTTCCAGACTGCTATGGTCCTCCAGCTTTCCAGACTGCTATGGTCCTCCAGCTTTCCAGACTGCTATGGTCCTCCAGCTTTCCAGACTGCCACGGTCCTCCAGCTTTCCAGACTGCTATGGTCCTCCAGCTTTCCAGACTGCTATGGTCCTCCAGCTTTCCAGACTGCTATGGTCCTCCAGCTTTCCAGACTGCTGTGGTCCTCCAGCTTTCCAGACTGCTATGGTCTTCCAGCTTTCCAGACTGCTGTGGTCCTCCAGCTTTCCAGACTGCTATGGTCCTCCAGCTTTCCAGACTGCTATGGTTCTCCAGCTTTCCAGACTGCCATGGCCTTCCAGCTTTCCAGACTGCTATGGTCCTCCAGCTTTCCAGACTGCTATGGTCTTCCAGCTTTCCAGACTGCCACGGTCCTCCAGCTTTCCAGACTGCTGTGGTCCTCCAGCTTTCCAGACTGCTATGGCATTCCAGCTTTCCAGACTGCTATGGCCCTCCAGCTTTCCAGACTGCTATGGCATTCCAGCTTTCCAGACTGCTATGGTCCTCCAGCTTTCCAGACTGCTATGGTCCTCCAGCTTTCCAGACTGCTATGGTCCTCCAGCTTTCCAGACTGCTATGGTCCTCCAGCTTTCCAGACTGCTATGGTCCTCCAGCTTTCCAGACTGCTATGGCCTTCCACCTTTCCAGACTGCCTCATTAGAATGTGCACTCCCTGCTTCCAGCAGTATCTATGCGTCACCAATAGTGTTTTCTGGTCAGAGTAAAGAGGCATTTGACATACGTATGGCAGGGCCATGAATAACGTGCAAAACACTTTACAGCTTCACCTCCTCGGGGCAGTTTGGTATACATGTATCAGTAAATGTGGGATTAGTGGCAGGAGTCACGTTTTTATAAGCTTTGATAACACCTACAACCGAGCTAGCTCCGCCTGCAGTATATTCTTACACGTTCATGTTTCATTCAACTCTTATGAGCCCCGACCTAGCTGTATAACATTTCATTGGTATGACTTCATCCGTTTTTAAAAGTGTCACGAAGGCAAAAAGGTGGGGGAATTTTTTTTAAATCCTCGTTGACTTTGTCAGGTTTACCACGAAAGGTCGGAAGTTTGCCGCTCAGTCGATGGACCTCTAGAGTCGATCAGACCAACATTTACCACGTCACCTCGAGTAATATATGTATGTGCTTAATAGGTGTCTGCATTAATAGAAATGCTGATGGTTTACGAGGATCCACATGGGCTTGTCGAGATGAGCATGTAGGCCGGAATGCAATCAGTAGGACAGTTTGGGACACAATATTGGCGTTTCTGGGATGCATTATATGTTAATGCTACTACGTGTTCCATATTGCATTAATGCGACCATCCATTACAGATTACGTATTCGATGACATTTAGGATGTTTTGAGAGATTGGCAATACAATGTATGTCTTTAATAACCTTCGTAATGATATATACATGTATACATATAGGGCAAGGCCATACAACATTTTGTTAGGAAATTATGTGCTATGGAAGATGGAAGGTGGTTAAAATTCTGTTTTTTCAAATTCAAACGTTGAAGAATAACTAGACACATAGTCTCAATTTTATTTTGGGCTGACACTTAATCGCACAGCTATGTAAACATTCAATTTTTCTGTCACATAAAATCTAAATTTACACGCGCGCGCGCGCGCGCACACACACACATACGCACACTCACAGGAGGGGGGGGGGGGGGGCGGGAGAGAAGCAAAGGTGATACAAGGCAATGTAAGACAATATAGTTTATCTAATGCAATGCATGTAACGTAATGTACGGTAATGTCAGTGTATTGTAACGTAATGTGTGTTGATGAAAACGAGGATTTCCTCATTGTTCGGGCCGGTGGCCTAACAATAAACTATTTATTCGTTCTTTCCTTGTCATTCAACAGGGCTGAGCCGCAGCAATGACGCCATCACTCGTGTGGTCGCTGGCAATCTGCTGTGTGCAACTTGCTTCCCCTGCTGTGTCGTTCATCGCTCCAGGTAGGCGCACACTGAGTTGTAATCCAGCAGAGTTTCGAGTTAGTTAAAGGATTGTAGATTAGAGATGAAGCGTCTTCTGTTAGTACAAATGTTATGAAAATCGGAGGAGACACACAAACGAAAGACGTTATTGAGCATATTACGTATTTCGAATGAGGGGGAGAATGCTGAAAAGTACGTAGTCTTCTCCGTTAATGTCACTGGCAGCCGGCATTTACGAAATTATATACATCCACTAATGTATGCAGAAAGCAAGTATTTATTGACTTTCGAGGCTTACCCATTTCCAGTGAAGCAAGTTCATCGAGCGATGATCGAGCGAGGACTACCACAAATGTTTTATTTCCTTTTAGTTTACTTTTTAATGAAACACAGGTGAACACTTCTGTTGTTGTTGTTTTTTTGGGGAGGGTTATACATGTAGAAGAAAAGGTAAGCATCGTTCACATGCTATCATCATCATCATCATCATCATCATCATCATCATCATCATCATCATCATCATCATCATCATCATCATCATCATCATCATCATCATCGCCGCCGCCGCCGTCGTCGCCGTCGTCATCATCATTATTAGTCACCAGCATTAACATCACCACCTAAGCTATCAACAAAATAATCATAATAATCATGTTCGTGATCTATATATTTTAGCACAATCTACATCATTATCATCTCACCACCACCACCACCACCACCACTAGCACTATCACCACCACCATCACCACCACCATCAATACCACCATAATCACCACCACCACCACCACCACCATCATCATCATCGTCGTTGTCGTCGTTACCCTCATCGTCATCATTACTATCAATGGCATACTTTTTAAAATGACCATCACAGTCTTGCTGGTGTTTATTAACGCTTCTGGTTACTTCCCATTGGATATAACGCAATACATAACGATTAGAGAATGACAAAATTCAAATCCACTGTAAACTCAACATCGACGAATTAAACTCCATCGCTCATTGGTGCTGTATAAGTCTCATTCATCTGAATTACCGAAAGCCTCATTTGCTGACAATTGATCACTGAAACGGGAGCCAAGGTACAGAAAAAATTAAAACTTAGTCATCGATGAAGGATCACCGTGTCTACATGTCTTCAGGACAGTGACAGGATTCCTAGATTCTTGAGATCAGAGCATGGAGGACAAAAGGGAGAATTCTAACCAGGCAGTGCCTAAACTTTCGGTGGTAAAATGTCCTAAACACAGTTGGAACTACATCAGTCTCCTTCTGCTGTGCCCGTATCAGCACGTCTTCTTGAAAAGTTACCCAGGCATTTTCTGCTGAGAGGGTATCGCATTCACGGTACAATGGGAAAATAATGTTGTGGAAGTTATTACAGCTTCATCCTCTGTGTTGCTTTCCGAAGGCATTTGTAGTTTATGGGATATGGTCGAAATAAGATAGACTGTTCCAAATATTACAACTTATCTACTGTGTCTATTGATGAGTAGGCCTACTCGAAACAAGGGATTGTCTCGCCAAAATGACATGGAAAAAGTGATTCATATTAAATGAGGCTATAATTTTGAATATAGTGTGTAGAATGGAGATATGGAGAACTTTCCGTCACAGTACTTTTTTCTAGATACAAACTTAAACAGTTTCTACAGCTGAAGTTGCATGATAAAATGCATAAGATGAAAGATAAAGTTGTTAAAAAAGCTCTCAGACTTTCACTGGGTGCCATGGAGTCGTAGCTACAAAGACTAAAAAATGTATGAATGTGTGTGTGTGTGTGTGTGTGTGTGTGTGTGTGTGTGTGTGTGTGTGTGTGTGTGTGTGTGTGTGTGTGTGTGTGTGTGCGTGCGTGCGTGCGTGTTTTGTTGAAGTTATCAACAGTCACAAAGGATTTGGATAACTAGTAAATGTAAACAGTTCAGTCTGTTAAAATATGGCAAAAGGCATTTTCGGGTGAGGTTTTTCTGTTGTAATGGAATTGTTGCATTCTGATAGAGTAAAAGTACTGTAAAATGTATTAATGCAAACTGGACGATGCATAATCTGGTAGGATAAACTTGAAGTATTGGAGAACATTCGAGTGGTCTAAAACCTTTCTTCCACAAAAACATATTTATCTTGTGAATTCGTTCGCTCCCACACCTCATAAACACATTAAATTGATCTTGATGTGCATCCGAAGGCTGGCAATTTAGGTGCGTGACGCACATCAGAGTTGGTCATTGCAAAGTTGTCATTCAGCAGGATTTGTGACAGACTTTTTGCCCGGACGTGTGCATGTGCGCCTATCTGAGTGTGTCTTTAAGAGAAATTGATCTTGTGTTTGTGAGAGTTCAGCTGCGTAAGTTTGATTAAAAATAAAATTGTGAGTGTATGCGCGCGCGCGCGCGCGTGTGTGTACATGTGTGTGTGTGTGTGTGTGTGTGTGTGTGTGTGTGAGAGAGAGAGAGAGAGAGAGAGAGAGAGAGAGAGAGAGATTGATTATCTATACACAAGCCCTGTTATGGAGGAAACTTTCCATCTAAGCAACAAAATACAGTGCAGTGGAACACAACAAAATGTGATATAATGCTTTCAGCACCACCCACCATACTACTCTATAATTACAGCATTGCAGTTAAGTAGTTTGGTCCAATACAGGGAACGCAATGCAAAGCGTTACAATACTGTGCACCTCCAAACCCAGTGAATAGTAAAGCAATGCAGTGCACGAAGGCACAATCCATAAAAAATAGTACAGCGCAATGCTGTACGCTATGGTGTTAGACAACAAAACGGCCAGATACAATACAACACGATGCAATACAATGTGATGCAACATAATACAGCGCCCTACACGGAACTGCACCACGCAAGTATTCAGTGTATTGTGACAAACAACTGTGATCCCACACACGCACACCTCTTGTTACCTGCCGTGGAAGTCAAGTACTCAAGCGAGTGCATATTTCTTGTTTCTGACGTCTTACTATCAAAGGTGATGATTTTACAAGTGCACTCGTTCATATATGTCTACCGACCGGCCTGCGGCGTGCCTGTCTGCTTTTCTGTCGTCCTTTGTCTGTCCGTTTATCCGTCCACCCGTCCTTCCGTCCGTCGAGCTGGCTTGCTGTTTGCCTGTCTGTCTGCCTAATTGCCTACCTGCCTGCCTGCCTGCCTGCCTACCTGCCTGCCTGCCTGCCTGCTTGCCTGCCTGCAGATGCGGTGTCACATTCTTTGTCATCAGCCTGCAGTGACTGTACCACCAGCGCCTTGCAGGGAAAGGACATCAAGATCGACATCGCCGCAGTTGCTGACTACGCTCTCTACGCACGGTCAGTTGGATCATGTCACGCGGCTCTAGTGGTCAACTGTCCGGCTGTAGTCCACTTATCTCTGAAATCCACTCTGTTCCTTCCGAAACTGTCTGACCACCATATCCCATCTTCCAGCTCCATCACCCTACCTCCTTCTTAACTCGACTTTCTCCCATCTCTCTCTGTGGGTGTTTCTCCTCCATATTCGTTTCTCCGACTTTCACCCCACTTTATGCAATCACTGTCTTTAATATACCGCTGTTTCACTCTCGTGCCACATCCATCACCCCCTCCGCGATTTCACTCTTTCTGCCACTCTCCCTAACGCTCCTTATATCGCATCCTTCTGCTAAGCCCATCTTTCAATCATTTCAATATTCCGATGCCTTCCCTCCTCTCTCTCTCTCTCTCTCTCTCTCTTTTTTCTCTCTCTCTCTCTCTTTCTTTCTTTCTTTCTCACTCTCTCTGTTTCACCGTCTCTCTCTCTCTCTCTCTCTCTCTCTCTCTCTCTCTCTCTCTCTCTCTCTCTCTGTGTGTGTGTGTGTGTGCGTGTGTGTGTGAAGTTGATCTTCCTTTCCTATACCCCCTACACCTCATCCCACTCCGTCATTCCAGTTAATTATAAAAACCGCTGGCGCTGAACCTCCAGGTTTTGGCATTAAAAAACAAAACAAAAAATCTGTGAGGACCTCAAGTAAACCTGGAGGGATGAAAAAATCGAATACAGGACGTTCCGTACCCTGGACGTTTCGTACCCTGGTCGTTGTGTATCTTTTCTACCCTTACCCTCACCCTAACTCTCTCTAACCCTAACTCTAACTTTTACCATAGGGTTAGGGTTAGGGTTAGGGTTAGGGTTAGGGTACGAAACGACTAGGTATACGAAACGTCCAGGGTACAAAACGACCCGCATCGTAAAAAATCCTTCTTTCTCCTTCACCAATGTCCAATCTCCTCGAAATTACGTCAAGTTATTCGACATCAAATGATCACGTGTCACATTTTGCATTCGGACTCTGTTGTAGCGTTTTCTTGGCAACACCAAAACGTAAAAAGTCACTTTCTTTTCAAACCTCCATTCTGAAAATTTGATACATTCAATCGGACCTAACTTCCAGTAAGTGTGCAAAATGTCAAGGAAATCTGTCTAGTAGTTTTTGAGATATCAGCCGTTAAGTCGGGACTGACATACAGACAGACAGACAGACACACAGACACACAGACACACAGACCAACAGACAGACAGAAAAAACCCGCTGGCGCTGAACCTCCAGGTTTTGGCATATATTAAAAAGATCGAGTTCGAACCCGCAACCTCTCGAGAAAAGAGCGGGGGGGGGGGGGGGGGGGGGGGGGAAACACACACACACACACACACACACACAAACAGGTCGGGTTCGAACCCCAACCTCTCGAAAAAATAGGGGGAAAAAATGTTTCAGCGCGGATTTGAAACCGCTCACGCATGAACAAACAATACAATAGTCCAACGCTCTACCAGATGAGCCATTCGGGAACTGTCATAACTAAGTGTTTGTAAAGCAATTGTAACGTTGTTTTCCGCAAACCCCCTCGGTTCGTATTTTGCACTGTAAACTGCAGAAACACGGATGATAGTTCATGAAATTTGAGTGGTCTTGTACATTTTAGGATGCTCAAGGTATATTTCTGCCAAGTTTACTATCGATGCACTGCCATTAGGCCACGCAAACAGAACTTGGTAGTGTTGCGTTCAGACGGAGTGACTGTTCGAAGAGTCGGACCGGCCCAGTGGGTGGACAATTTTGACTGTAAAATGGTATTTTTTTAAAGCAAAGGCGATTTTGTTTCTGGGGAGGATCCCGAAAACTATTTATGTAATTGGTGAGCGCTCGTACAGCGTGGGAGAAACGCTGCTGGCGACGGGAGTGAAGGAAAAGGCGAAATATCGCCATTCCGTCAACTGACATTTTAGGGGGGTGTTTTCGAGTTTACGACCTTAAAAAGTCACTTTTTTTCAAACATCGATTCTAAAAATTTGATACATTTCATCGGACCTAACTTTCAGTAAGTGTGCAAAATGTCAAGGAAATCCGTCCAGTAGTTTTTTGATATATCAGCCGTTAAGTCGGGACTGAGAGACACACAGACACACAGACAGGCAGACAGACAGACAGACAGACAGACAGACAGACAGACAGACAGACAGACAGACAGACAGACAGACAGACAGACAGACAGACAGACAGACAGACAGACAGACAGACAGACAGACAGATAGATAAAGCTGTGAGGACCTCCAGTAAACCTGGAGGGATAAAGCTGTGAGGACCTCCAGTAAATCTGGAGGGAAAATAACACACTACAAATGCTCAGTATGTCCTTATCATACCAAGCAGTGAGTTCCTCTGCATTGGTCCCTCTAACATTACAAAAAAGGCCTTCTTGTCAAAGCTTTGCTGACAAAAAAGTACAACATACGGTCGGAGCTGTCGATGCCTCCACATTTGCTGAATCCCATGGCTCATGGACTTTCAGGAACTCCCCAGTACCTCAGCCAAGGAAGACACCAGGCAGTCAAAGAAGCCAAGGGTGGCATCAAGATTGTCAAGGGTCATTGAGCCATTACTTTTTCTCTTCAGGTTCTTGGAAAAGGCGCGCAGTTATCCGGGCAATGACCATTCCCACGTTGTGGAGGAAGAGCTAAATCTCTACATGGCTGGCAACATTCGAGCCGTGAGTCCTGAGCTCTGCCTGCCTTCTCTTTTCACGCATACATGTAGCTATGTGCATGTCGATTGAGCATATGATTTCATAGTGTCGTATTGTGTGCTTTCTGTGATGACAGGACGAGTATTTCCGTTGAACCTGAACTTAAAATCAGGCGCTCGGAGGGCAGTGAGAGGAATGGGAAACCGCTGCCATAGAAGCAGGCGTTGAAGCTTTGTAATGTTTTACTGGCACTGATGACGCTGCCCTGTCGTCTGCTTTCCAAGTTTGAGCACGGACTCTTCGTCAGAGGTCGTCTCGATCTGACGTGCGCACGCAGGCTCCAGCTGGGGTGTAATTCATGAACTTGGACTTTCAGCGTGGTCTAAGACTAGTCTCGGACCACTGTCGTTGTCTACAATTCATGAACTTGGACTGTCGTAGTCTACAATTCATGAACGTGGACTTTGTTCAGTCGGCAGACTGAACTGCGGACTACGGTGGTCCAAGGATTTGTTAGACTACACACCAAAGTCCAAGACCAGCGCGAAATTAAATGGCCGACCTGTTCACGGTTCGCAAATAATAAGCTGTATTTTGGGACACTGGAAACCCATCCAAAGAAAGTATAAGCCATGAACAGCATTAAATTATGAAAGCTGTATGTTGATTGCATCAATAGGTCGTGAAAACGCTTACATTTTACAGTTGGAAATGCAGGTCGCCGAGCTTCGCGCACTGCTATTTATAGCTGAAGCGCGGACCGCTGCGACACCAGTAAACAGTGTTGTCCTCGAACCTGCCTGCTGCTATTGACATTGGGTACAATGCTAGTGTTGTCTGATGCTATGAAAACGATACATTAAAATTGCATCTGTGTTATGAAAACACTGCTCAGATTAAATTGCTTTATTTTTGGTAACTGAGAAAATGTGTGACGATCGCCAGGGTTTCACGAGTTTGGTGGGGAAAGTGAGTTGAGGCTGATCGAGTGTGTGTGTGTGTGCGTGTGTGTGTCAGTGTCACTGTGTGTGTATATTTTATCCTCATCAAGACAGATTATTGTTCCACCCCTTCCTTACTGAATTTCAATGGTTCTCACTTGGAAATCCTGCCATATTGTAAAACTTGATCTTCTGCTCGTTTGCCTCTTGCTGATGAACTTAATAAACGGTGACACACACACACACACACACACTCGAGCCAGCCTCACTCACCTCGCACTTCATTTGTCACCTCCTCCCACGCTGTCCGTCTTCTTTTGTTTGCTTGGGCTGTGTGTATGCTGCTTTTAATGTATCCGTATCTTGCTGACACCGCTTTTATGATAGCTATCCGATTCCCGCTCCGTGAAATCGGGGCTTTTCTTCGAGGTTTTGCTACCGATCGTGACTGACATTTTTGACGGGAAGTTTGAAGCGGTACGCTGAGGCTGGAGTGTGTGTGTGTGTGTGTGTGTGTGTGTGTGTGTGTGTGTGTGTGTGTGTGTGTGTGTGTGTGTGTGTGTGTGTCATTGTGTGTGTATATTTATCCTCATCAAGACAGATTATTGTTCCATCCCTTCCTTACTGAATTTCAATGGCTCTCACTTGGAAATCCTGCCATATTGTCAAACTTGATCTTCTGCTCGTTTGCCTCTTGCTGATGAACTTTATAAACGGTGACACACACACACACACACACACACACACACACACACACACACACACACACACACACACACACACACACACTCGAGCCAGCCTCACTCAGCTCGCACTTCATTTGTCACCGCCCTCCCACGCTGTCCGTCTTCTTTTGTTTGCTTGGGCTGTGTGTATGCTGCTGTTAATGTATCCGTATCTTGCTGACACCGCTTTTATGATAGCTACCGATTCTCGCTCCGTGAAATCGGGGCTTTTCTTCGAGGTTTTGCTACCGATCGTGGCCGTCATTTTTGACGGGAAGTTTAAAGCGGTACGCTATGCGCTTGCGCACTGGGCGGAATCCCCGGGAAATCCACATCATTCTAAAAATAATCCATGGACTAGGTCAATCAGTCCCAGCCTTTCAAGTCAACACCCAGTCTGGGTTCGTGAATCATAGACTCGCTGAGTCCAGGACTAGTCCATAGACTAGCTGTGGTCTGGGACTAGTCCTGTACTCACAAGTCCAAGACCAGTGCTCGCGAAAGTCCAAGTTCATGAATTACACCCCCGGGCTTTGGCAGACGTGACCGTACATCCAACGCAGACTACACCATGTCATGATTCAGTGCAAAGGGCAGCCTTTTTGATGTGCCATGTCTTAGAAGCGTCAACAGCCCTGATTAACGAAAGGATCGAAGAGCAGATACTTCGGCCAGGGAGTATGTCAGCAAAATTCAGCCCAATTTGTCAAGTAACAACCTCTGAATACGTGTACAAGAAAATGACTGGTAAAAATGTAGTTCACTATCGGAAAAAGGTAATTCAAAGCGACAAACGACGGTTTTTTCTCAGAGTCATTATAAAAAGGTTGAGAGCTGTTTTAGTCCTGCAGCGACAGCCATTGCGCACATTTCCTCGGGGTTCAACCATTGCTTGACTGAATTATGAGTCTTTATACCGAAATTACTGTACGCCATGCACTCTGGCACGAATGATAACATGCAGTCCATATACGAAAACGTATGCACAAAACAAACAATGTTGGTGTCATGCTGATATAATGCTGCTCCGAGTGAACAGGATACTGTTTAAGCAGATAGCTACTTCACTGATTCCATAAATATATTTTTTTAACCTGGCAAGATATCAACCGGTTTTCCCCCCATAAAAGTTAAATTACTCTGCATGATGAATTAATTTTAAACTGTCCTGTAAGCGTGAATGCAGTCGCGATTGTTTAGTCTCCGATTCAACTTGTCGCTGAGGGTTTTGCTGTTTTGAATTCTTCTTGAAAAAAAATTGATAGAAACCGACACATTCGATTTCCTCCTTCATTTTCAAATCATCGTCACTTGTTTTATCCATTAGCTGTCATTAACAGTTTATTCTCTTTTTTTTCTTTCTCACCCGCGTAGTAAAGGCTGTTGCGGTATATACTACCTTCCATTGTGTTCACCTTTAGATTGATTAATCAGGTGTTGGGGAAATCGTGACTGGACATTATCTATGCATCCGTCCTTACCGCATCATTCACCTGGAAGCAGTATGTGTCACAAAAATCCGTCCCTGGATCTCAAATACATGTGTTGCATCCTCAATCATCAGGCCAGTAAATACCGTTTACATAATCTGTGCAGTTCTTTTTACTTCAGCTTTACCAAATGATCTTTGACAGTCGTATCCTCATTTCTTTTTGCGCTTCAGATGTGTGCTGGCATAGTACATATCCCCGTCTGATCTATTACTTCTTCCTTCGGAGTCCATATTTCCTCTTATTTCCTGTGCTGCTGTTGTATGTGTCTGTGTGTATATGTGTCTATTTGTATGTTTGTCTGTGTGTCAGTGTGCGTGTGTGAGGGGAGGTAGGAGGGTGAAGGGCGGGGGGGGGGGGGGGGGGGGACTTCCCCCTTGCCAATTCATTATTGGCCGTTGCCAAGACACCTTACCCCTTACTCGTCTCGCCTTGCTTCGCTGGCAAAAAATTCTCCGCCAGCTAGGAAACTAAGCAACGCAGCCCAGGCCTTGTCGAGCAGGTAACCTTGTCGAATACTTGCCCATATAATCAAGTTACTACTACCTGAATCAAAGCCATTTCCATCTTCAATACACGTTGGATATGGTAGGCCCTATATTATAAAATGGGTTCATGCTTACAATGTTACAAAACATACACGCAGTATCGCATGCGACTACAATTGAGTGATTACTTTATATACATTACAAACATTATTTGCAGACGATGATGACGACATCCATTACAGTGGCTTTGATTGTATAGTTTCCTTTGCATGGAAACGACATCAAAGACACTCAATGGGACAACGACAGTGACAGCGACAATAACGACGACAATGAAAATGACGATGATTTTGACAACGACGACGACGATACTGATGATGATGGTGATGATGATGATGATGATGATGATGATGATGATGATGATGATGATGATGATGATGATGACCCTGTTCTCTCTGTGTTAAAATTATTATTCTTCAAATGGGTCAAATCGTGACGTCCTCCAACCCCTTCGGTATGACGTCTCTCCTTCTTCAACATTGGTAATTGTTGACGTCCTCAAACACTTTAGAATTAGGTCCATCGCACATCTGTTGGTAGGCCAAAATTCTAGTGACAATTTCATTGAAAGAAACTCTTTCTATTACTTCTGAAAAGTGAGTGTGAATGGGTTGTTTTGTGTTGTTCTGTGTTCACTAGGGGCCGTCTCCAGTTATTACGGCTATACCTCCTGTATAGTTCTGAGGTGCTAAGGGACTAGCTTCAATTTTCTTCCATTGGGGTCTATTTTTCTCAATTTTCACTGCTCTTTTCTTCTGTTTAGATTATAAAGTTTTGAGTACATTGTATTTTGTCTCTAAGGAGATAACTTTCCTGTGTTTATGGTCTATTTTTTGGGAAAATCTTTGCCCTTGTTTAAATAGGTTAGCAGAGGTTTCAGCCCAGCTTAGAAATAGTTACTTAGAAACTTATAATAGTTTTTTATTTTTGTAATTTCTCCATTCTGAAACAGGTAAATACATTTACATCTATTCTCATTTTCTTTAGTACATACACGCAAAAACTCCAGTTGTGACATTTGATGATGATGATGATGATGATGATGATGATGATGATGATGATGATGATGATGATGATGATGATGATGATGATGATGATGATGATGATGATGATGATGATGTTGATGATGATGATGTACACAGGCCAGCAATCTGTTTTCCCACGTGGACCTTGGGCTGAACGCCACCATAGAACTCTTGGTAAACTCCATCAAGGTCTTCCAGGTTAGTCTCTATGTGTGTATAAGCCTGCGTGTGCGTGCGTGTCGATGTGTTTGTATGTGTGTGTTTGTGTGTGTGTGTGTGTGTTTTGGGTGGGTGTGTGTGTGTGTGTGTGTGTGAGAGAGAGAGAGAGAGAGAGAGAGAGAGAGATAAAGAGAGAGAGAGAGAGAGAGAGAGAGAGAGAGAGAGAGAGAGAGAGTCAGTGACATTCCTACAAATATAAAACGAGAGTTTTCTTTTTCTCCCTTTCTCCGAAACTGTATGACTAACAGACATATACCTCAAGTATGATCTGCGTACATGTATTTGGCGGCACATTGTGCTATAATGCACAATTAAACATGGAGACGTATGTGTCCTTTTAGCATTTAATTTTCAATAACCATGACAAATTAAGTATCGAGGTAGAATCAAGACTGTGTGGTGGAATGTCTAGATTGTATCGCCTCGTCTTTGATGGGAGTTCTTGAATTCTTTGGGGCATTGCAGCACGGTTCGTTCAACATTACGGTTTGTTGGGTGCTTCACTATCCAGAAACAAGACGAGGTGCCCAACTTCTCGGCCCTGAAGAGGGCAGACGGCACTGTGGACGCCAAGGAAATGCTGGCAGTGGCATCTGCCTACAAAGGGACCATGGCCGTGGATGTCCTCATCGTCTTCACCGGGTGATCACATCTTCTTGTTTGTTCCTTGGTCTCACCTCTTGCTTTTCAATTACTGTCCATCTTTGATGTTGAAAATGTCCATTTTGTTGACCATTTCTTCGTATTACATGACCATAGCATTATCTTCCATTTGCTGCAAGCTTGTATGTCACGTCATCATACATCTTCTTTGGTATTCTCTGTCTCCCTGTAAGCTTGACGCGAGATCTAAGTTGTCACTTCAAATCGTCATTTGTGTACACCATCTTGCGTTTATGCCAGTGGCAGTTTTGTGCCATGTTTCTCTACGTTGTTGTTTTACTTTCTGTTTACTGCCCGTGTTTCTTGTGACTCGATGAACAAATCATATCTCCTCACCTATGGCTAATATGATCCCCCAACTTTCACCTCGATAGGACTCGATACTCATATATCATTGGATTTTTCTACTCAGTGAGTGACTGTTATCAACTATGCATTACTTTTACCGTCGATGTATGGTTGTCGCAGATCTAGCATTTTTTTCTACTTACATTGTGTGATTCCTGTTAGCTCTGCAAACATCATATCCTCATGGCATAAATACCACTGATATTTCATGAACTCTACAGTCAGTGGATACTTCTTACAAGGACTGCATGGTTTCTTCTGATAGTGCATAACCTTTAGCATTATGTGTGTTTTCTTCTGCGTGGCTTCCTCTGTCATAGCATGACTTCTACTAATAAGGCACACACTATTATCATTTCACAATATATACTGATTTTACACTATCTGGTTTGTACTGATTCTGCGTGGTTTTTATTAAGGTTACATAGTTTTTATTAACGTGACTATATATACTAACACTGCACATTATCTATGGACACCGCATGGTTTTAACTAACCCTGCAGGATGTATACTGACACTGCATGGTTTATACTGACAATGCACATTGCAGTGTTTATACTGACCCTTTACTGTTATTACTAACACTGCTTGGTTTATACTGACACTGCATGGTGTATACTGACATTGCACAAAATCTAAACTATGAACACTGCAAGGTTTATTCTGACATTACACAGTATATACTAACACTGCATGGTGTATACTGACACTGCATGGTTTATACTGACATTCCACAAAATATAATGGCATTGCATGGGTTATACTAACTGCATGGTTTATACTGGTATCAGCTTAGTTTACGCTGATGTGATACTACAAGATTTCTATCGACGCTATATAATGTCTGCTCTTGAGGCATGCATTTACCGGTAGTCCACGATTTCTCTAGATATTTCATGGTTTCTACTGACAGAACATAGTTTATACTAACTCATACTATGTGATTCCAACTGATCCAGCTTGATTTCATCAGCATTTAATGATTTATTTTGCCGCTGTGCACTGCATGGCTTTTAATGAAACATTATGGTTCAAAGTAATACTGCATGATTCTTACTGTCACTGCATACTTTGGACGGACGCGTCCTGCTATTGCGACCCCCTTTTTTGTGCAGAAACTGCATGAATATAACAGACACTGCATGAATATAACAGACACTGCATGAATATAACAGACACTGCATGAATATAACAGACACTGCATGGCTTTTACTAATATTGCACACGCTCTGTTGGCAAAGAATGAGTTTCTACTAACACTATTTTTATTCGAACGGTTTTGTTTGATTTGCATTGACACAGCGGAAATTCAATGTCAATGCAAAGCAAAACAAAATCGGTCGAAATATTTGTATAACACCCGCACTCATTCTACTCATATTGCCAGCTTTCTGAGATGTACCCATTCTCCCAATACCGTCCAGTATGTCAACGTACTGCATACTGACATCATTCCCATCACTGACTGAAGACTTTGAATTTATGCCGTCATTCTGCATTTAACTGCAAGCAATCCACTGGCACAGAACGGCTGGTCGTGGATTTTTACTCTTCGCTGCTCCATATACTTCATATACTTTGAAACTCAATAAGGATATTTTCTACTGAAAGTTCAGGAGCATAATTAGAGTTTACATTTTGTGCGCCATTTTGACACCACATGTTTTCTTTGAAGACTGCAAGTAGTGCTCGAAATCAAGGCCTACTTGACTGTTCTGTCTTTGCAGTCTCAACTTGGCCCAAAACGGCAATTTCGAAGTACGAGGTAAGGTGTTTTCAATGATGAGTGACATCACACTCAAATGATTTAGTGCGTTAAAAATGTATTCTTCAGATTCTAGGGTAGACGATGCTATTTGATCAACTCATTTTTCTGAGAGAGAGAGAGAGAGAGAGAGAGAGAGAGAGAGAGAGAAAGAGAGAGAGACTGTTTTTAGGCCTCTGGCCCATCACAATATAATTGTTTTACATCACTTTGGATGTGCTGACGGCATCTCTTCTTCTTTTAAATGCATGCAACAAGTACAATGCCACAGATATTATCTTATTGACATTGTCGGATGCCAGCACCATCGCAAGACCAACACGTTTAGCAGGATCAAACAAATTAAAAACATAATTCTGCCTTACATCTGCGTATGCCGGGCTTCTCAACAGGAAATGAATCTCATCGTCATCTTCCTCATTGCATGATGGACAAAGTAAAGACCGTTGTGGATCATTTGTGAAGCGGTGTCTGTGGATGATTAAATCGCTAAAACCAGCACGAAAGCGGATAAATAAATCTTTAAGGATTCGCCGATCAATCGCGCACAAATACTGCTCCCGGCTGAAAACACATTTGAATTGCCTATAGAAGGCATACTTTTTACTGAGAGAGAGAGAGAGAGAAAAAGAGAGAGAGACAGAGAGAGAGAGAGAGAGAGAGAGAGAGAGAGAGAGAGAGAGAGAGAGAGAGAGAGAGAGAGAGAGAGAGAGAGACAGAGAGAGACAGAGAGAGAGAGAGAGGAGTCACAGCACAGAGACAATGGTGATACCGATGTCCATCATCTCCATTTCTACCACTGCAGGCATTGCTCAGATGTCGGCAGTGTGCCAGCAACACGCCGTTGCTGTGGTTGAGTTCGACAACTTCCACACGCAGTTCCACGTCGCCCACGAACTGGCACACATGTGAGTGCATCTGTCGTTAGCATTCAGCCGTTTCAGAAAAACGAATGTCCGCTTGTGGTGTATTAATCAGGTCAACTGCTGGAGCATGAAGTTTTTGACTGAGGAGAAAACACTGAAGGGCAAGCATGCTGTCCTTCGGATTGCTCATATTGCAGGCGACTGTTCCTTCCCAGATACAATGGGTTTCCTTCCTTTCATTTATCCAATAGGCTAATCAATACTTTCAGAATGAAGGAGGGGACGGGGGATTCCAGTTAACACGATATGGTTGTGTCTCTGAATTGTTTCCCGAGAAGGCAGTTATTGACGTCTTCAAATCTATGCGTCCTCTGTAGAATGCTGTTACCCTGTGCCACTTGAAACTTCCTTGGAAGTCAGTTCGACTTTTCTGTTAAGATGTCTTGTCTTTTGCCTGGTGTGTGACCGCTCTTTTTTTTCCTTCCCACTTCTGGAGATCTGGTAGAACGGTTAGTGTGCGAAGCTGCACGGATGCTGGAGTAGTATTCTTGATGGAAGGTGTTCAACTCCCTCTACTTCTCCCCATTCAGAAATGAAACCGGGTATTCAGGAAGGCTGAGGTAAAATTAAAAAAATCAAAAGCAACTTCTGTGGGGCTTTCATTCGCAGTTTGGTTTGCATACTCCCCAAAGAAGTTAAGGTAATGTTGCATTGATGAGTGAGACGTTTGGGTGACCTAGTCCTGACAGTTCGAACACACACGCATGGAAGTACAGTCACCTTCGCCCTTCCCTGTCACCAGATTTGGAGCAACACACGACGGTCCCGACTGTGTGGACGGCGCCATCATGTCAAGGGTGAGCACGGAGATGAAGAGGACCGAGGACTACAGGTTCTCAACCTGCTCGCAGAGCGCCATGGCCGCTCACCTTGAGCAGGCCAGCCAGAAATAGTGAGTTATCTCCCTTCCAGCCCAGCCGCTTTGGATTGTCTCCCCTTTAACTATCTTAGCAAGAGAACTGTTATTGAGTCCATTGTCCCGTCTGTTGTCTTTACTTTAGTTTACTCTCGAGTATTTTCAAACACGCTTGCATTAGATTTTCTCTATTCTGCACCTACACTGCCCTCTCCTTCTTTTCTCTCTCTCCTTTTTTCTCTCATTCCCTCCTTGTCTCCCCCTCCCTCTGTCTGTCTGTCTGTCCCTCTGTCTGTCTGTCTGTCTGTCTGTCTGTCTGTCTGTCTGTCTGTCTGTCTGTCTGTCTGTCTGTCTGTCTGTCTCTCTCTCTCTCTCTCTCTCTCTCTCTCTCTCTCTCTCTCTCTCTCCTTTTCCTTTAGACTGCAAGGGCTGAATGTCAGACAGGCAGGTCAGCCATAGGTGCTGTTCTCACCAGATAAATTTTAGTACTGCATACACTCACTCACTCATTCATTCATATTCTCATTCATTCAGTCAGTCAGTCGCTTATTCATTTAGTAATTCTTTATTAGCCCATTCAGTATATAATTCATTTTCGAATACATTCGTTCATTCACTCCACCATTCATTCGTTTGTTCATTCATTCATTTTTTCATTCGTTTTCTCATCGAGATAACGCTTTCTTTCCTCTGCATGCACACGCACACGTGTACCCCTATGACGTGTGACTGCAGCGCGTCCTGTCTGTTCGAGTCCAAGCCCGTACAGCCAGGCACCCCGTCACTGTCCGAGTTCCCAGGGTCAGAGATCAGCGTGGACAGGCAGTGCCAGATGGTCAACGGGCCCTTGTCCTACTTCTGTAGGGTGAGCTGTGTGTGTGTGTGTGTGTGTGTGTGTGTGTGTGTGTGTGCGTGTGTGTGTATGAGTATGTAAGTGCACGTGTGTGCATGTGCGTGCGTGTGTGTGTGTGTGTGCATGCGTGTGTGTGTATGAGTATGTAAGTGCACATGTGTGCATGTGCGTGCGTGTGTGTGTGTGTGTGTGCATGCGTGTGTGCGTGTGTGTGCGTGTGTGTGCGTGCGTGCGTGCGTATGTGTGTGTGTTTGAGTGTGTGTGAGTGTGAGTGTGTGTGAGTGTGTGTGATTTTGAGTGTGTATATGTGTGTTTGCGCGCGCGCGCGTGTGCGCGTGTGTGTGTGAGTGTGTGTATGTATGCATGTTGTGCATGTGTGTATGTGTGTGAGTGTGAGAGTATGTCTTTCGATCAATCTGACAGTCTTTGCACGTATCTGTTCATATTGCAAGCACCCTTTACGTGTTTCAGTAAATCCATTTATTTGTGTGTAGTTTCATGTAAGTAGGTAAACGTACGTGCCTCGTAACATTTTTGGAATTAAGAAAACGTAACACAATACGTGAGTAAATAAAGAGGGAATCGTCTTTGCTTTGGTGAGTTTTGTACACTCCTAAGGCGCTTTGAGCGTTTGTTTTAATTCTGTTTTTAGGGCAGGATGGGCGGGGATCAAATTTGCCAGGAAAACGTGATGCCGTGCACGCCCATGACCAACTACACCTGCACCACCATCAGAGTCTTCCCCCTTCCAGGCACCCCCTGCGACATAGGCAAGGTTCGAACTCTCAAAGCCCCATCCCATGCACGCGACATTATGCGCGACTCGTTCTCTATAGTTTGGCAGCAGTTATAACACATCTCATGAACTGGAGTCCGGGGTCGTAGAGCCTTCGGGGCTTGCTCCAGCATCTCGACCACATGCGGCTCCAAGCAGCACAAAGTACCGCCAGAGGGCGTCTGTTGCAGATGGGAAAATTTCCCTCTTGTTCTACCATCCGCCTGGTAAAAATTAAATAAAAATGAAGAAGCTGCCTGTGTTCTAAAGGGATCCATAGAGGAATGGATGTTTACTGTTAAATGTTGTATCTTGAACAAATGTTGACACACGAACATGATCAGTCGTATATACGTATAATCAGGGGAGATGACTTCCTGTCTCGATCTCACCTCTCATCTCAATGACAGTGTTCTCCAATGTACTTTTCTTTGTGCTGATGGTGTAGAATTCGAGGGCAGGTGCACTTGCTTGCCTCCCTTCTCAGCCGTAACCTATTGCCATAAAGCCATCGGGATCTGGTCCAGAAGTGTGGCCGCTCTTATTGGCAGCCCCAAGGAGAAAGTCCCGTGGGAGAAGGGGGGGGGGGAGCTAAGAATATTGTGAGGGAGTTGCACAGCTTCATAGGGTGGTGGTTCTTGTGACAGATCCTCGTGGACACAGTCTTCGTTGTCTCCAGCAGATGTTTTGTGATCTCTTGCCCTTGCCTCGGCCTTGTTACCTAGTATGTCAAAGACGCGAATCGTGAAATAGGCTAGGGATTCCTCATGTCCTACCTCTACCAAAGGTGCCTGGCCTTCTCATTTTATATTACTGCACTGCGATCAAAGCTTGCTGTATCTTCCCAGCTTTGTGTCATGGGCGCGCACAATGTTGACTTCCCCAGGAACTGGAAGTTTGACAAGGAGGAACTTTTCCAGTCATCAATGCACTACACTGAGTAGCGCTTGTGTAATCCGAAGATGTCTGGTGAACTTCGGTTTTCACATAGGGTTTCTGCATTCACTTGATATTCTCCTCCAGGTTAGAAACGTGGAGGAGGTAAATGAAGTCGTTGGAAATGAAGGAGCCGTCTGGGACTCCTTTGATGAAGCAAGTTCAGGTTTCTAGCTTTCCATGGGCACTGAAATCGAATGGCAGAGTCCTGTTTCAAGACACAGACATAACCTTGCACTATGTTTAGCGAAACCACATACGAGGACGTTTATATAAGTCAAAAAGAGAGAGATAGGGGGAAAGGTATTTTCTTTGTAAATTTGTTTGTTTGTTTGTTTGTTTTCCTATTTCCTGCTGATCTGCCAAATGTGTTACGATGCATGAGGCGACAATCACATCTTGCTGACGAGGGCAAAAGCCAAAGATCGACCTAGACTTTGGAGGATGACCTTTTCAACAACCATGCACACAATATGATGAAACCTGTGAACTTTGCCCGTGTATCAATCAAACTCAACCGCGTCCCCGTGTTTTGCAGTGGTGTCATGAAGGGAAATGTGTCGGCGACCCCGGGACCCCGAAATCCGGTGAGCCTTGTTCCTCTGTTCAAATTCCTTGCCACAGCAAACAAAATACATGCGCTTGCCTGCACGCACACGTACGCGCACACACCTACACATCCACAGACTCACACTCACACAAATACGCACACGCATGCACGCACAAACACACACACACACCAAACACGCAGTTAAAATCATTTACATTCACAAACACACGCTCAATTACTCTTTCACTCACTCGTTGTTTCACTCACTCGCTCTTCCGCTCATTTCGTCATTCGCTTGCTCCCTCGCTCACTCACCTCACTCAAAGATTATAGGTTACACAAAGATAGCTCATTAGATCATTGCTGTGAGGATTGAGACACGTTGCGCCCCAAGCGGCTAGAACTATAGGGAAGTAATCACAACGCTTAGAGACATGTAAAAGTGCCTGTTTGTCGACGCGTTTCTGATGCGTTCCGATCATGTTTGTGAATACATTTACGGTGTAATGTGTAATAAAATGATTTGCTGCAATAATGGGGGTGTTTTGGCTTTGTTTTTTGTAGCAGGCGTTGTGAAATCGAAATATTTGGTTCATCGAAATGGATGATTCTGCGCATGCGCGTGAGCCTATAGTCCGTTTAAACATTGCTCTGTCAGTGGAGACGCTACTGACTTCGCACTCCCGGGGAGTTATGCCAAAGATCCGGCCGCGTTAAAGCATGCAAAAATATTAATTAGATTAAAAACTAATCGAAAATAGTCATATTAGACTGTTTTAACGTATACTTTCTGCACAAAACCCACAGAAAATAAGTAAACAAACCTCACCGTATGTACCTAGATGGCTAGCAGACGAATAATCTTTGTCTCCACTGACAGAGCAATGTTGAAACGGACTATAGGCTCACATTTCGATGAACCAAATATTTCGATTTCACAACGCCTGCTACAAAAAACAAAGCCAAAACATCCCCATTATTGCAGCAAATCATTTTATTACACATTACACCGTAAATGTATTCACAAACATGATCGGAACGCATGAGAAACCCGTCGACAAACAAGCACTTTTACATGTCTCTAAGCGTTGTGATTACTTCCCCATAGTTCTAGCCGCTTGGGGCGCTGCGTTTCCGAGCGTCTTGTAACTTTATATAGCAAAAGCTCGGCATGAGCTATCTTTGTGTAACCTATAATCTTTGCCTCACTCGCACAATTATTGAGCACACTTACTTGTAGGCAAACACCCACTCGCGTGTGCACGCAAGCACAAGCACACGTATATATACGTACATGCAAGTGCTGCCTGTCATCTATAGGATACATAGGCCTACACACACGCAAACACTCACACATACACACACGCGCGCGCAAGCACGCAGGTACATTCGCGCCCGCGCACGCACACTGAACTATCTGCTTTAAGAGGTCGCCGTGGAAATTGTTGCCAGAGTGCCCCTATGGAGACCAGTCAGTGCGAGTGGACTATGATGACGTGCTGGAGTCGTGCGAGACGTTCATTGCCAAGTACCCTTTCTACTGCTACCCGTTCGAGGCGGCCTGCTGCCAGACGTGCTCCAAGCTGCAGACCAACAACCCGGGTAGGATTCACAGGTGTCTCGCTTCCGACGTAGTCGCCTTGTCGGGCATTTGCGCTGTGGTGTTATGAGTGCGATAGCGCAGTGGTATGTATGAGTATTTGGCGTGTGTGTGTGTGTGTGTGTGTGTGTGTGTGTGAGGAACTGAGGCCGTGGTCATGCAGGCCCAGCTGAGGTGGACTGGCCACGTCATGCGACTGGACGATGGCTGCCTGCCGAAATAGATTTTATGTTGTGAACTGACACGCGGCACATTTCACCAAGGCGGTCCAATCAGACGCTACAAAGACACACACACAAATACACTGCGGTCCTGTAACATCCCTACGATCGGGTGGGAGACCCTGACTGCTGACCGCAGTGTTTGACAACATCTATTCTACAAAGGCACCAAGGCCTTGGAAGCAGAGCGCCAGGCCAGCCTCGACAGGAAACGCCAGGGCAGAAAAGTCAAAACAGAAGACCCTACTCCCGCTGCAGCGGCCTGCCCCGT
Source organism: Theodoxus fluviatilis (assembly GCA_034096865.1). Taxonomy (NCBI): domain Eukaryota; kingdom Metazoa; phylum Mollusca; class Gastropoda; order Cycloneritida; family Neritidae; genus Theodoxus; species Theodoxus fluviatilis. The sequence continues at coordinate 72,811 of JAWQFJ010029400.1, read as the reverse complement.
GTGTGGACGTCCCTGCGCACCGGAGTTTGGCCTGAGGACACACATGAGACTACTCTGACGTCATCTTCCTAGAGCGAAGGACCTCAGTGATGATGGTGTGTGTGTATGTGTGTGTGTGTGTGCCTGTGTGTGTGTGTGTGTGTGTGTGTGTGTGTGTGTGTGTGTGCCTGTGTGTGCCTCTGTGTGTGTGTGTGTGTGTGTGTGTGTGTGTGTGTGTGTGTGTTTATGAGGGAGGGAGGGAGGGAGGGAGGGAGGGAGAGAGAGGGAGAGAGAGAACGAACGAACGAACGAAAAGTTTATTTGATCAGGCCACCGGCCCATTTCAAAGGAGTTTACAGTATCTCGTAGCACAATTATATTACAGGTTCAAGTCAATTACAGTCCCGAGACAGTGTTACCAGTAACCAGCTAATCAATGTAGAAACTGTCTGATTCGACAGAGTCTAGTGCCTCGGATCTTCTCTTGAAAGCCTTCAGCAAGAAAACACTTACTGGTCTGACCACAGATGGACTCTCTGCTGAAAACAGGGTGACAAGATCATTCCGAGGGCTTCCTTCAAGATATACCATGATATATTGCTGACGAATATCAGACAAAGCAGGACATTCCAAAACAAAGTGAATTTCATCCTCATCTTTCTCTCTACATAATGGACAGAGGGTTTGTGATGGCCCAGAACTGTATCTGAATCTATGAGTAAACAAATCGCTAATACCCATACGAAAGCGCGCGTATACATTCTTGAATGCCTTCTTGTCAATGGCATGCAGATAACATTCTGGCTCGAGTACCTTTTTTATCTCCCTGTACAATACAAATCTACTACTTTCTTCTAGTTTTGTTCGCCATTCCCGACGAAACTTATTCACTAACTTTTCTTTTAGCATATTCAGAAATGAGCGCTCGTTTGCAACAGTTTGTCGATCCCATACGTGTCCAAAATCATGTTCGAATAAAATTTTCTTGATACCAGAAGACCATGGTGAAACATGTCCACTACGTTGCATCATCTCATATACTCGACGAGGAAGTCTGTATTCCTCCATACTCATGATTTTCAACCAGTATTTTACACACCTAATTGTGGCATTCACATATAAAGGATAACGACCCGTCTCACCATATGCCATCATATTTGGGGTGCGAGATGAAACATTCAAGAAATATTTCAAGGCTAACAAGTGGACACTTTCTATTTTGCTACAATCATCAATACCCCACACTTCAGCTCCATACAGCAAAATTGGTTGGATCTGAGCATCGAACAATTTGAAATATACATCGGGAGTAATGTGCGGGACTTTCTTTAGTGATCTATGTAGTAGAGCAAGTCCTGCCTTTGCTCTGTTTGCAAGATCGACTTGGGTACTACTGGATGCTAGTTTGGTTGTTATTACATTTCCCAAGTACTTGTACTCGTTTACAATCTCCAGCTGTTCATCACCCAAGTACCACTTTTCATGGGTTGCCACATGACCCCCTAGTCGATTTATCATCACTTTCGACTTCTGGGTATTCACCACTAGTCCTAGTCTATCTGCAGCCTTTTTAAGGACGTTTAACTGGTTCTGCAGGCCGATCACAGTGTCAGACAAAAGAACTATATCATCCGCAAACAAAAGAATACATATGTCTGGCGTGTTTGGTATGAGCTGGATTCCGTGTTTAGCGTTGTCAATGACCTCGTCAGCAAGAGAGTTAATGAAGTATGAGAACAAAAGTGGACTTAATTTACATCCCTGCTTCAACCCCACAAAACTGTCGAAAAACTGAGACTGACCTTGACCCCGACTTCCTCTTACGCAATACTGCACGAATTTGTACATTTCCTTCAAAGCATGCAGTAATTTCCCCCTAATTCCATTCCTTTCCAGTATTGACCACAAAACCTGCCTATTGACCGTGTCAAATGCCTTTTTAAAATCGATAAACCCCAAGTACAATTTCTTACGTGCAACTAGACGCTTCTTAATGATGTTACACAAAACAAACATGCTGTCCACAGTGGAATATCCCTTCCTAAAGCCCGCCTGTTCTTCTCGCAACAGTCCATGTTCATCTGCCCAGTTTTGTAATCTGCCATTCAATATATGAGCAAACACCTTACCAAAAACACTGGTCAATGCAATGCCACGATAATTGTCAGGTGACTCTTTGTCACCACATTTGAATAATGGTACAATAAATGATTTGGACCAGGATATGGGGAAGACCCCTTTATCAAAAATTTCATTAAAGAGTCGTAACAAGTGAGTCAAGCAGGAATTTTTTGTGGACTTCAGCATGTCACCGATAATTTCGTCTGGGCCGCACGCTTTACCAGTTTTTAATTGAGCCAACGCATTAGTGATTTCACTGGTAGTTATAGGAGCATTAAGCATGCAATAATCATCAAGCACAGGAATTGGATATTGATGTACAAAGTCGGTTCTGGAAGCACACTGAACTGCAAATAAATTAGCAAAATGTGTGTGCCATGCTTCCATCGATATGTTATTCTCCACGTATGTCTTACATGATATTCGTCTACATGCTTTCCAAAAATTGACACTATCATTGATATTATTGTTTAAAAAGGAACTCAAGAAATCTGCAAATACTTGCTTCTTTGTCTTAACTAAAATTTTGTACTCCTGCCTGCTTTTCAAATACCGAAATCTATCTTCAGTCTGTCGAGAATGTAAGTATCTCCGCAACAATTTTCTGCTCTTTTTCCTAGCTATATGGCACTCTTTGTCAAACCACCGCAATTCCGAGTTACAATTTCTCCTTTGTCTGTTTACAGTTTTCCGCATAAAATCTGCCGCCTGTACATAGCATGAGGTCAAAGTATCTGTCGCAACATCCACATTAATTGATGGACCCAACATGTACTCATCAACTTTGTCATCTCTCATAATCCTATCATAATTTTCCACATATTCATCTACAAAAACTTCATCCCAGGCAATCCAACTGTATGACAATGCAGGATTTTCATTACAGGGGCTGGATATACAGGCGCACAAACACAATTCTAAGCACATATGGGGAGAGACAACAGTCTCTACAATATTTAAAGACCGACACAGTTTGTGTAAATCCCTAGAGACTATGAAGTAGTCTATAACACTGCTTCCGCTCGATGAGACAAATGTAAACATACCCGATAGTGGTCCGTCTACCGAGCCATTCAAAATTGACAAACCAAAGGCATTACAGAAGGACAGCAAAGAATGACCATATCCGTTAACGACGTTGTCACTGGAAGATCGCGTCTCCGCCAGAATATCTGTTCTAACATCGAAAATGTTTTCACAGTCAATTGTGTTAAAATTCGCAGTTCTAGCGTTAAAGTCTCCACACAGCAAAAGTGCACAATCTTCGTGCTTACTACAGATATCTAGCACGCATTTCTCTAGTAGTCGTATACCATTCGAATCGTCCGCAGTTTCATAGTATGGGGAGCCAGAGGGTGGTACATACGTACAAAAAACCAAGATATCCTTATCCATACGGAACAGTGACCTTTGCATTTTAAAAACCACGATGTTGTCAAAAGAACAATGTATTTGGCTAATATACTTTCGCAGCTTTTTCTTCACTAAACAAAGAACCCCTCCTGAGGGCCTTCCTCGAGCTGACAATTTTTTTGCAGGGGCAATGTACGCATCGAAAGACGCTAAACACAAAGCAGGATCAAAATACTGGGCGAACGTTTCGCAGAGACAAACAAAAGAAAACTTCTCCAAATTTCTGAAAAAGTCCGGATCATCAAATTTGGACCATAATCCATCTACGTTCCATGATAAGAAAAAAAAGGAATTGGAACCAGAGACAGACTCGGCACAGACCTCAGGGCAGTTGGCTGGGCTTCGGCCTGCTTCCTATCTGGCAGTGTGGTCGCTGGCTGCGGCTCTGGCGTAGGAACGGGTGTGCGGTCTGTCCGTCCTGTCCATCCTCGGTTGCCGTCGTGCCTCAGTGTGGAGGACGCCACCCTTAAAAAAGGCGAAAAGTCCCTTCTCCCTCGCCTGCTGCATCTCCTGGCGTTGTCTCGGTGTAAGGTCGCCAGATACTCCATTCTTCCTCTCTCGGAGTTCGTTGCGCTTCTGCAAGATCTCTATCTTCGTCACAGATCGAAGCACGCGAGCGATGAGTGGTCTGGTCTTGTCAGGTGTACGTCTGCCCAACCTATGCGCCCGCACGATGTCGGTCACGGCTATTGGCGTAGACAGCACAGAATTCACGACCTCCGTGAATGTAGCTTCGCAGTCCTCGTGCTTCCCGCCCTCTTCCTCCGGTACGCCGTAAAGTAGGATGTTGTCACGGCGGTCACGAATGTCACGATCTTCCACTCTGCATTCGACCTCACGAAGCGCTTCATTCGTTCTTTTCAGTTCATTCACTATGAGGTCAATTTCTTCTTCCTGATCTTTGACTTGGTCCTGAACTTTTCCTATTTCCCTCTCTATGTTTCCTATTCTGTCACTAATATCGGTCAGCTTGACCTGCATATTTCTCACTTCTGTAGCTATGCCAGACATCTGTTCCACAATAGCTTTCACAGCCCCATCAACGATTCTCTGTACCTCGTCTGCTTCAACAGGCCCGGGTTGGCGCTCGATGTCATTGCTCAAAAGCAAAATTCCAGATCGATCGAAGGTGTACATTGAGGTGATCGCCTGGAGAGTAGCCTCATGCGACGCATTAGCGTGCATGTTTCCGTCATACACCGCCAACACCAAAGTCGAAACACAGTTCGAAAGGCATAGAGCCTGTCCCAACATGGCGTACCCATACATCATGCAGAGTCCAACAGTGCAGATCATAAGACGGGCGGAAAAGTCAGTCCAGAAATCCCAATCAGACTCAGGGTTGTACGCTGCACATACCTTGCGACGTTGACGCGACTTCCCGCAAGCAGCAAACACACCGATTCGGCGTCGATAGGTCTCAGCATCAACACCCATGGTTGACGCGAACACTGTTCACTCAGTTCAGCACAACTGTATCTCACATCCAAAAAAGTCACTTAATTACTCCGGAAAGACGTCAACAACAGACTCACCCCCAATGTTACAATCAAAGAGAGCTTTTCACATCACCTTGACCGCTGAAACACTTCACTGGAAGACACTGTCTCGAGACAACAGTCCAAAACTGCGGAGCTCAGCATAACACGTCCGCACACGACGAGTGCAACCAGAGAGATCGGAGAGAGAGAGAGAGAGAGAGAGAGAGAGAGAGAGAGAGAGAGAACGAAAGAACGAAAGAACAAGTTTGTTTTGTTTAGGCCAGACCCTAGTTATATAATGCAGTATGCAGAAAAGGAAATCCGACAGAGACATAAAACACAATGATTAAGACTGGCATCCAGTCTTGTGGGTTATTTTGCGTACACAGACATTGCACAATATTATATCCCCTTTTCCTTAACATTTCCATATTTTACGTGCGGAAGCGAACAAGCAAACGAGAGCGAGCGAGCGAGAGCGTGAGAGAGAGAGAGAGAGAGAGAGAGAGAGAGAGAGAGAGAGAGAGAGAGAGAGAGAGAGAGAGAACTGAACTGAACTGAACAAGTTTAATGTGTAGGCCACCGGCCTATTACATTGGCGAGAAAAACGCGAACAGAGCACAATTATGTACAAGAAGTACTTCAAAAACTGGCAACCAGTTTAGGAAGCGCGCACGGGTGAATAGTCTCAATGAGAAAGTTCACGTTCTCCATGCAGCCCGTGTGGGCTGTTGTCGCGTCGGCGGCGTCCAGCTCGTTTCTGGATTCTTTCGCTGGCAGCATCCCTGTCACGCTGGCGAACAGCTGATCGAAGACGAAGCGTAGATTGGGTCAGCCTTGGAGCTCCTGTCGGGGACGAAAGGCAGGTCTTGTAGTGGGACGTTTCACGATCCCTCGGACGAACGGCAGAGGTCGACGGTAGAGGCGGAGTTAGATCTGACACAGCACAAGCCTCGGCAACTCCACTTCTCAGTGCACTCATTTGCTCCTGCAAGGCACAAGAAATGCCCTCAGAAACCTTGCTCATCACGTTTTGAAAGTCTTCCACTGTTGCTTCGTTGCTACGAGGTGGTTTTGTAGCACCGTGAGAGTCATTTTGAAGTGTTGGCATTTCTGTGGCAAGTGGTTCCTTGTTCGGAACTGAGGCAGCTTTTTCCTCATGGTGGTTGACAGAGTTCGAGGGGTCAGAGGTCACGGATGACACGGTGACGCATTCCGCCGGCACATGGGAGCGAGGATTTCGTGCAGGTACAGGGTCGGCAACAATTTTTACGACATTGAATTCAGATTGATTTTGAATCGAAAAGGCATTAGCATGGCTCTGCTCACCCTTCTGACGATGTTTTTCTGCTCGGCGTTGGTCCCTACGTCTCTGTGCTGGTGGTTTCCTTCTCCAAAATCCGCGCCGTTCACTCGTGAGTAATGGCTGTCCGTCGTGCTGCCTGAACCTCAACACAACAACAACGCTTCCAGGCTCATCGCCTACTTTCCAACTAGAGGGTTCCTCCGTTGCTAGCAGGGATGTCAGCAGTGCCTCCAGGGCAGCTGGAAGTCCAGCGACTGGCATGATGCTAACTATAATTACACTATACTGTAAACTGGCCGGAGCGAGGGAAAGACGTCCTACCGGCGCGAGCGCAAACCGCTGAGTGAGAGAGAGAGATAGAGAGAGGGAGAGAGAGAGAGAGAGAGAGAGAGAGAGACAGACAGACAGACAGACAGACAGACAGACAGACAGACAGACAGACAGAGAGAACGAACGAACAAATTGTTTATTGTATATAGGCCTCGGGCATGTTAGAATTTATGAACACGAAAAAAAAACTTTAACAAGAACAGTGTCGTCAAGACTGCAGTCAGTCTTGTCTGTAGCGCGACATTTCTGAAAAACAGTCTCAAGCGATCAGTGACAGCATTCTGCCTTCAGAGAGAGAGACAGAGAGATAGAGATAGAGAGAGAGAGAGAGAGGGAGAGAGAGAGAGAGAGAGAGAGGGAGAGAGAGAGAGAGAGAGAGGGAGAGAGAGAGAGGGGGAGGGGGCGGTGTGAGCGGGAGAGGGACACAAAGACAGAAAGAAGGGCGGATGAACGGATGGACATCAGGACAGACAGAAAGTATGTATAACTATAAGCGAGTGTAAGCGTGTGTGTTTGTGCGTATGTGCGCGCGTGCGTGCGTGCGTGCATGCATGCCTATGCATGTGTGTGTGCGTTGTGTGTGTATGTGTGTGCGCTCGCGTGCGTGCGCACTATTTGCGAGCGAGCGAATATTATTTTGTGCAATCTGTGTCAAGAAGCCGATAGATAATTGTTTTATCACTAGAGGGATTATCAGTGCAAGTTCCTGAATGTTGATAGAGAGAGTGCTAATTCAAAATCTAAATCAAGTTTTCTCAATTCCGTGCAGCTACGCCAACATGTACTAATTGGATATCGACCGTGCTCGTTTTGAATAGAAGTGTACCATGTTCTTGCCACTTTTTGACTTGCTTTTTGTACATGGAAAGATGCCGCCTTACTGCTATTGCTTAGGCGTGAAGAAGTAAACCCACTTCATAAACTGGCACTCATTGCACTGAAACTTGCCGCTTTGCGACTCAATGCGTCTGGCACTCTAAGCATGGAAAGGCTCTACCTCGCCGCCATTTCTGCGTATAATTCTGCGCATGGACACGTTCTGTGTTTGGTGTATTTTTCCTCAGCACCCTTTGGTGGAAATTTGCTGCCCAAAGTGAATTATTGCACTTTATGCATGAAAAATAAAATGGACGTTCTATTTCTTGCACTATTTGCCATATGACTAGTGCCAAACACCTCACATGGATGTCTTGCACGTTGCCATGGCAATGCAGAGTTGTCTATTACACTTGAGGATCTGTCGCCTTTCACGTCTACCCGTAGAAATGACCTGCCAAAGCTTCGTTTTCCCTTGCACTCTATGTACATAGATGTGCTTCAACAAGCACTGTCATCGGGGATATGTGCTTCCTTTCATTCCTCGCCTTGCACGCTCCCTATGTATACAACGTGCTACATGAACCACCCAAGGCCCCTGGACGCCCTGGTTACTGGGTTTGGGGACCTGCTCCAGCTGCTCAGCCAGGGACAGTCCCAAGCAGCAAAGGAGGCTGGCTACCGGGAGACAGCGGGACAGAATGAGATCATCAAGACCCGACAGAATGCAGATGGTTTTGAGCTGTTCTCACCTTGCAGTCTTCGCATGGAACTGATCTGCCTTCAGCTCAAATCTTCGCTCTGCACACTGCCTGTGGAAATTCCTGCCTTTCAGCACTTCACGCCGTGCACTCTGCCACCGGAGATGTGCCGTCTATGTCAACTGTGTTTTTTCGCTTTGCATTATGTGTGTGAAGGCCTGCTGCATGTCGACCTTTTGTCGATTTCCACTGATTTTTTGTTTCTTTCCCCTATATACAATGTGTATGTTCTGCCATGATAATGCAAGGGGAACAACTGTCAGTTGACGTAAAGTCTGTCGCAATAGTATATCCAGTGACAATCTCCTATCTTATATTTTCTTGAAAGCTGCTGTAAATCATTACTATTATTGTGTGCGTAGTGTCGACCTTTTCCAACTCGCTTCAAATAAAAAGTTCAAAACTATTTCGGTAAATTACTTGTTGATGCACATGCCTGATGCCTCACAGTTTACGAAATTATACACATGTAACACTAGTTTTCTTCGGTGATCCTGGTGAGTATGAATTAATGGCTAATGCGTAAATGACAGAAGGACTGTCGACAAGGTTTGATCACCTTTCTGTTTTGATTTGCAGCTTGCATGTACGGAGACGCCATGCCAGGCTGTGACCCCTCTCTCTGTGGCACCATGTATTACACCGAGCACTACAACGTCCTGTGTTGCGAGACCTGCCCCACCTAGTTTCCCCTTCGATGCCACCAGGAACATCCCTTTCAGTGACCCCTTCCTACCCCACGATGTATTCTTACACATTGTCTTGTCAACATGTGTAGAGTTGTACAGGCGTATGTGCCCTCTTGGGATCATGCAGTTTACTGGAGGCAGAGATGAGATGTGCATTTGTACAATAATAAACCATTCAGTGTACACTCGTCAAAGCTTCTTTGTCTGCAATTTGTTCTTTGAAAGAAAAAGGAGTGATTACAATTGCATGTGAACGAAATGTCCAAGCCTACGATATCTTTTGACCTGTTTCTTCTGCCTATCAGCCGAGTGTGCGAGCTGGAGTGGAGAACGTAATGTTTATAGTCCTGTTTAAAGCTGAAAGATGTCCAGCACGCATCCAGTTCCTATGCAGGCAATAAATGCGACTGCTTGCAGTTTAACATAAAAACTCGATCTCACGTCAGTCACTGTTAATACATTTGAAGTCCTCATCTTTCTCAAAGAAGAACCCAATCAGACTCCTAGAGTAGCAAGAAAGCCTTCTGAGGACTTATCAAATACAGCGGCGGGGGACGAGGGGTATCAGCAAAGGAATGCTACGTTGCCAGTTGTGTACAGACAGCACAAACTGTGTCCGTGGTGCCCGATCCCAGAATCCCTCAGCTCTAGCAACTCAAACAGTCGTGTGTGACAAGTCCATGGTCCAAACCCGACGGCGACTAAGACGCCACGACAACAAAAAGAACGAGACGGAGAAGAAGGAAGAAAAGGCGGGCGACGACACCGCTGATGATGGAGAGAAAATAGAATGAAAGAACGTGGACGATGATCAACGACCATACGATGATGGCCACAACTGCAACACAATGATGACGATGATGATTATGGTGACAGCAATAACGACAGCAATGACGTCGACAGTAGGAGCGGCGACGATGCTTAGGCCACCGTAACAGCTGATGGTGGTGATGATATCGACGGTTGTGGTAAAGAGAAAAAGTGTTGGGGGGAGAGGAAGAGGAGCAGCACTGTTGTCTGCCTACAACCATAGCACACATACAGTGACACGAACCTAAAGCACAACGACGTGACAAACTCGAGGAGTCCAGCCCTGCCTTTTCATGCCTTTATTCTTTACCGTACTGAATGTATTGCACCACACTTCTATACACTGCAGTATACCTAAATTCCTGACCCGTTATAAGCATTCTGATATTATGACCAAATATAAGCTGCTGTCTCAAGCAAACAAACAAAAGGTTTATAAATCGATTTGCGATTCAGTTCCATCATCAAAGCAGTATTACATTGCAGACATATTTCATACATGAATATCAGCATCAATAACTAATCAAAATTGGGTAGTCTGAGGTCAAAAGCGAAGAAAATACAAAAAATATTACAACTATGTTGAAATGACATTACAAATGTACACACAGCTTAATGCACAATGCGACTGCTGCCATGGTAATTGCAGATTGAATCCCATTATGCGTAACAGTTCTTGCGCAACCCTTGCGGGCATGATATAACAGTCCCTTGACGTAAATAGGTGCTGCATGACTTCTTGAGTGGTGAGACATCGTCTGGTGCTGGCAATCCGACGCAGCTGCAGATGAGCAATCGATATCACATGGCGGATATGCTATGTAAAAGTTAGTTGGCTGTCGATGTGCAGACCCAGATACTTGACACAGTCGGAAAATTGCACTTTGGTCCCTGCGATGGTAATGTCCTTCTCTGGAATCTTCTTCAGGTTTGTTTTTACCAACAAGGATTGCTTTTGTCTTCTCCTCGTTCAGTTTAAAAACGTTGATTCTCATCCATATTTTTATGGCGCTGCAGTAGTCTTCTAGATCTGATTTTGCTTGGTTAAAATGAAGACTTTCGGGAGAAGAGGCTATGTATAGAATGGTGCCATCAGCATACAGGTGGTGTGGGACATGGTGACTCTCAATTAGTGTACTCAAAGGTGTCGTGTAGAGAGAATAGAGTACAGGTTCCAGAATGAAGCCCTGGGGAGCGCCCCAGGGAAGATGGTAGTCCCTAGACGTTGAGCCCCGCACCATCACTCTGAATGTCTTTCTCGTCAAGTAGTTCGTAAACCAGGTAAGTACGGTCGATGACAGGCCGAAACATTTCAGGCGAGAGGGCAGTATATCATGGTCTATGGTATCAAAAGCAGCGGAAAGGTCGAGTAAAACCACAAGAGCCACCTGGCCATTGTCAACTGCACAATGCAGGTCATTCATCCCCCGCAGTAAGGTCGTTTCTGTACTGTGATTTGGTCTGTGCGCCGACTGAAAAGTTGGGAGTAATTCATGTATGTTGAGGTAGTGGCACAAGTGCGCGGACACAGCTCGCTCAATAATCTTCGAGAGAAATCTGAGATTTGACACTGCTGGAAAGCTTGTGAGATCGCTTGCATCAGCACCAGATTTCTTCACAAGAGGCCTGATTATGGCTTTCTTGAGAACATCGGGAAATTGGGCGCTTTTGAAGGAATGATTTACTATGTCAGTAATCAGTAGCACGAGGGCATCTAAACAAGAAATGAGTAGTTGGGTGGGAACCCAATCTAGATCGCAGGTGGTGGGTTTCATCTACGTGACAATTTTGCGCAGTTCCTCTGGTTGAAACAAGGGAAACACACTCATGACTCGGGGGTGGCAGTCAGGTTTACCTGCTGAGTCCTGTCCCAAGCACGAAGCTAATATTTGTTTCCGCATTTTATTAATCTTGCCATCAAAGAAATATCCGAAGGTCTCTGCCAAGTTTTCCCCAGGTACTGTTTGAACATGTGGGGGAGCGTTGGGGGTGTTTAAAAGACATAAAAGCAGATGTGACAGAGCCCTTGGTTTTTTATTTCTCATGAATCTGGGCCTGAAAATAATCACTCTTAGCTTTCTTAATTACTTTTTTTCTTGAATAAATAAATCTCTGTCTACTGTGAGACGAGATTTCATCCACCGCATCTTAGCAATTCTTTTGACGATCTTTGCTATATGCACATCTTCATTGGACCATGGACTTTCTGTTTTCACAGACACATGTTTATCAACTTCAGGTGCATGGTTGTCAAGAATCCGCATCATGGAAGATTCGAACACTTTGACATGTTCTGCTAGATCTAGAGGGACCATTGTGTGCTGGTCTAAGCCCATTATGTCATTTTTGAAAGTCGTCATGTCCAGTTTTTTCAGTTTTCTGCACCGTATCGTGCTCTTCTGATGTCTCTTGATTTTCATGTTTACAGTCATGATTATCAAGTGGTGATCCGACAACCCCTTGTCTATCGCTATGCAGCTGAGATAGTGTTGTCTGGTTTGCTCAGAACCCAGCCAAGCGTGTGGCCCGATTTTTGCGTCGCTCCTTTGACATCCTGCTGGAGATTGTAGTCGTGCAGTACCTGCAACATGTTTCTTGTCTGGGAGTCGTTGGTATTATCGAAGTGAAGAAAGCATTGCAGCAGATTTTGACTGTCTCAAGGAGATTGATGATCTCCTCCTGGAAGGAAGATCTGCAAGCCTTGTTTTTCTTGGAAGGAAGCGGTATGTACAGGCGTACGAAGTGCGTGGAAGTTCTCTTGTAATTAACCACAACTGCCGCTGATTCAAAAGTGGAATTTTGGTGATGTAGCCCTTTCAGGTATTCTATTTCAAAATAACTTCTGTAGATGACACCTATGCCTCCTCCTCGACCTTTTGCTCTCGGATATGACTTGATGCAATAGCCAGGGGGTGTTAGGGAAGTCATGATGGGCTCGTCGCCCACTTTGTTCAACCAGAATTTCGTGACAAATAAGATATCAAGGTGCTAGCTCCTCCAGAATAAGATCTGCTGCCTCCTCGGTCTTGTTTCTAATGGACTGGGCGTTCCACACTCCAACACGAGGTACATTTGACTGCTTCTTAGGGCACACTTAATGAGGTTGTTTAAATTTACACCTCCTTGGAGTGTATTCTGTAGGTCATGCACTCCGGACGCAACTCGAATCTTCTTCCGTTTTCGTCTTCCTCCTCTGCAGCCATGTCTTCTATGTGAGACAGCTATTTCTATGTGAGACAGCTATTTCTATGTGAGACAGCTATTTCTATGTGAGACAGCTATTTCTATGTGAGACAGCTATTTCTATGTGAGACAGCTATTCCCAGCTGTCTTTCGTGATTTCATAGTTCGAGTGGCAATGGCTCTGTAGAATGGTTAAGAGCTAGGAGAGCTGACCTTGGGTGTTGGACAAAATGGTGTCGGGTGCTGGAGTTCGAAATGTCTCTCTCTCTCCTTGTCATTGTCAAGAAGTAGTGCGTCCCCATCGGAGACACTGGTGTCGGGTCCAGTTAGCAAGTCTTCATGGAAACTTAGCTCAGCACAGCCCTGACTTGGCACACCGCTGTCCTGCATAGAATCCATACTCGGGTTGGTAGTGTGCGTTGCTCCAAGCACAGTAGTTTCCACCTATACATTTGTCTTCGGGAGCCAAATACTGAAATCGCGCTTCAAGTAGATGCTGAAACCATCCAATGTTTGCACAGACAGATGCAGGAGGTCTTCATCAAACTTGATGTGAGCGATGAATATTCTAGATTGAGAATAATTCTGGATAAACAGCCAAAATCCGCAGAGCTATTACACAGCAGCCTGCTAGGTGCTTGAACATAACTCACTACGACGACCACCACCACCACTATGAACCACAATGACATCACAAACATGACCACAAGCATTACCAGAAACATAACCATCACAATATCCACTCATTATCCACCGCCGCCATCGTCAATCTTTTTTTAAAAATCACCACAAAGACCAATGCTAACGCCATAACTTCTATATCCTCCACCCCCATCTCCACCTCCACCAACACCTGCAGAAGGTGCACCACTACTACCACCACCACCAGCAACAACAACAACTCAGCCAGCGAATTTTTCGAGTCTATACTACTGTGAAAGAAGAAACTTGTAATGTACGAGTGAATTACGAATTTATCCAGTGTTTAAAAATCATGGCGATAAAAAGTATACGACATCAGTCATTATGGAGGAGACAACAGAGCACATTGTTAGCGGACGAGTCTTCATGCCTTCGACCCTACGCCAGTGACTTCCCACTGGGTTATATCCATCCACTGAGACTCAAGAGAACATGTGTACCCCATTCACTCTGCAGACTTTAACGTTGGTCGTCGAGGGCTTCGAGCGTTCCATGTTCCTTGTCATTCCTAAAGGACCCCTGGTGGGCGTGGCCAGTAGTGCATGACCTGCAGACCCCTATATCAACAGGTGTCCGCCAGTCTGGACAATTTCTGTCCAGGCTTCTGAGAAGTGCAGACGAGCACTCCTCTCTCTCTCTAGCACAGCGTTCCTGCACTGCCGCCCCACTGCCTTTCTGCATTCTGATAGCAGCCAGATCTCACAGAGCAACAGGTGAGGTAGATTCTAATTTCCCCCATGCACATTTGGCCAAACTGAATATTGACTTTGGTAACTAATGGTGACGGTGATGTGGATGGCTGTTCTCTCGGCCGTTATCACTATTGCTGCCGCTGCTTCTGCTACTGATGCTGCTGCTGCTGCTGTTTGTTCATTTTGTTAATGTGGAGGAAGAGGAGAATTAGGTTGATGTTTGTGATTATGGTGTTGTTGTAGTGATACCGGGGACGATGACGTTGGTAGTGGTGAAGGAGGAGGAGGAACAGCATCAGCAGCAATGGGGAGGGGGAGAGGAAGAAAAGAATGAAGACAGGCATAAACATGTGAAGAAAGAGCAGCAGTAGCAGAAGGAGGAGGAGCAGGTGGAAGAGAAGAAAATTGAGTACGGCGACGCCGACGACGACGCCGACGACGACGACGATCGAATGATAAGTGCCCTCGGGACGTTTCGAAATTAGGCGATTCTTCTATGATAGGAGACTATTGTCTTAGAGCTTTCTATGTGCGATTAAAAAATAATAGATCCGTGCCTTCTGCTTAACTGTTCGGCAACTCTAGCAAACTAGGCAATCTCGCACTGACTCTAAAATGTGACAAAAGGGCACGCTGTGGAGAGTAGGAGACTCACATCATCATCATTACCCCCTCACAGGAACCAATGATGACATAGCTCTTGCGAAGAGAAATACTAACAGAGTGGTGCCAAATGCATCTCTATGAAACATGTTTCTCTGGGTGCCATGCACAACGCTAAAAGGTTTAAGAGGAAACCAGAGTAGGGATTTATGTGAACGTGATCCTTCCTCGTCATGGCTTGGCTTCGCGAACGAAGATCGTGGTAGTGGGACAGTGTCTGAGACGGCTGCAGGCTCATTGGTGGCTGGCGAGGCCAATACGGGACTCGCACACCCGCCCAAAGGGGCTGCATTTGAGGGGCTGGTCTGTAGTGGCTAGCGCTAACGCCTCACGGTTCTTTCTCCTCATCCTTTGTTCCTCGAGGTTGACCCATCGGTTGTGTTCAAAGGATGAGGTAGCCGCATGGATGGTGTGTTTCCAGACTTCGCGGTCAGCAGCAAGCGATGACCAATCACGATGGTCGAGGTTGCAGGCCCTGAGGGACCTCTTGAGACAGTCTTTATGTGGTTTTTTTCGGAGCCCCCACTCCTCGGTGGCCAGCGGAGCCCCCACTCCTCGGTGGCCAGAGGACAGTTCACCGTATAACAGGATCTTGGGGAGACGATGGCCCTCGATTCTGCCCATTCCCTGCCCAGCACAGCTGCCACTCATTAGCACGGTCTCGATGCTGTCAATCTCGACCCGATCAAGGACTGAGCTGTTGGTGACAAAGTCGTGTTCCATATATATGATCTTTATACATTTGTATATACATGTACATTTGATCATCGTATGGATTTATTCGATGAAATGTGTACTAATCATTGTCTGGATTTTACTGTTTTGGCTAAATGCAGCTGAACCGATATTGGATAATAATCTCGTATAAAAATATACATTTATAGCCCCCGATAAGAACATCAGTATGTGACGTCAGAGATTACCTGGGGGGATAAACAGATGCGTGGAGGTGACCCTGTTACTTCGACGCTGGAGTGAAAAAGGAGACGCCGAGCTCAATATACATACAAGTAAAGACCGCTTTTTTCCCCTGCAAACAAGATCTACCTCCTCTCTCTCTGAACATCTACCCCATCTCCAATATCCCCCCTTACCCTCTCCATTCTCAATCACTATTGTTTCCCATGTTTCATCCATTCGCGTCCCTTCCCCCCCCCCCCCCCTCCTCCCCCTTGACAATTGGAGTCTTCCTACCCCTCCTTGCCTTTTCCCCCCAGCTCCTGCCCTGATTTCTCACCTCGTCTGTGCTTTGGTCTTCCAGTATCCGCATCTTCCGCTCTCAATCTCCCACCCACTATCACTCCCATTAATTATGTATTCAGATAGACCTGATGGCTTTAATCACTGCTAATGCTGATCAGTGAAGATAACAACTGGGGCGCACTGAGCTAGTAAGCATAGGGCCGTGTCGCCGTTTGGTCTAGGGCACCACCATTGTTACATCACAAAGAGAATACTGCACGTTTCTCTCATAAAGAAGACAAGGCTTTGAAAGTGAGCAAACTGCCGATGCTCTTCAAATGCTCTTCGATTCGTCTATGTAGCGAACTTACCTTCTCGTGAAATTACACAGAAAATAGTTGAATAAACAAAGACATTTACATTTTTCCACCTGCTGCACCAGTCGTCAGTCGATTACTACCGAAACAGATGCGAACTTTATCTTAAAGCCATCTTACCTGCACTCAGTTTCAATTTACTGAAGCGAATATTTGAATGCACATTAAGGCATATCGGGATCTGAAACAGCCCTTCGAATCTCAAGGTAAGCTAATAATGCTTTTCTCAGTCGTTTGTTTTATTTCTGCAGTTCACTATTTGCATGTCATTGATGCCTGGCGCCAGCACTCGACTGGCAAAAGAGACCATGTAGAATATTTTCTGTGAACATTGAAACATGAAAGTTATATATATATATATATATATATATATATATATTATTTTTTTGCAAGCACACGAGAGAGAGAGAGAGAGAGAGAGAGAGAGAGAGAGAGAGAGAGAGAGAGAGAGAGAGAGAGAGAGAGAGAGAGAGGGAACGAACTTTATTTTAAAGGGTAGTGAATTAGGCAGTAGTGCCTTCTTACGTTCAGCCCTTGAGGCAAAATATTCAAATGTAGTACGAGAGAGAGGGAGGGGAGGGTAGAGGAAGAGGGAGGAAGGGAAGAGAGAATGAGAGAGAGAGAAAGAGAGAGAGAGAGAGAGTGAGAGAGAGAGAGAAAGTGAAAGAGAGAGAGAGGTTAGAGGGAGGGGAGAAGAGAGAGAGAGAGGGAGAGAGAGAGAGAGAGAGAGAGAGAGAGAGAGAGAGAGAGAGAGAGAGAGAGAGAGAGAGAGAGAGAGAGAGAGAGAGAGTTGTAGACTGAAATTGGAGAAATCACACATACACACGCACTCTCACACACGCACACACGCATGCACGCACACACACGAACGCACTCACGCTCGCGCACGCGCATATACAATGACATACACGAATACACTGTCTTGAAATGTTTGTATTTGCGGGCGGCGTGTGCGAGCGAGCGTATATGTGCGTGTGCGCGCCCGCCCGTGTGTGTATATGAGTGTAAGTGTAAATATGTGAGTGTTTGTGTGTGTGTGTGTATGTGTGTGTGTGTTTGTGTGTGTGTGTTAATGTGTGTGTGTGTGTGTGTGTGTGTGTGTGTGTGTGTGTGTGTGTGTGTGTGTGCAGATATGAACAGCGCATTATTCGAGACGCAAAGTTGTGGAATGGTGCCGGAGAAGTAGACCAAATAGGATGCCTGATGTGCAGATTGAAGTAAACACCGCAGTAAACAATTCGAAATTCTTTAGCATTTTACTATTGATCATGCCACGCTCCAGCAAGTGTTTTTTTCTATTGAAATCTGCAGCGAGATCAACAAGCCTTATAGATGAGATAATTTTGGTGATATTTCACTTCAAACTCTTGAATCTTTTGAATTTGTGTGTGCTAAATCTCGGCTAAATTCAACGGTAATCAAACGAAGTGAACTTCTTTTTCGGTTTGCCGGAGTAACCTCTGCGAAAAGCGATACCTGCTGGTAGCAGCACGTGCGTAATTAATGTGCATTAGGCATTTGGTCACTTGGCGATTTACATTTCTACAGTGCCAGTGACCCGAAAATACCGGATGTGTTTCTCTCTTTGCATATCAAGAAAATACTTATGGGGACCAGTGATACTTCACACATATCATTTATCCCGTCCCTGTATTCTCATTAACCGCATGTCCGCTTGTAGCATGCATGCATTATCTGCCGTCGTTCCATTGTCAGCTGGAAGGACATGTTTGCCGTTTAGTAACGGATGACATCGGGTCGGTAATCGTTAATTTGACATTTGCGTTTATTCTCAGCGCTAAACGAATTCGCACAAACAAGGAGTGGATTTAGCTTCGTATTTTCATTTGTGAAGCTCGAATGCAAATGGCTTGAATGCTTTGAAGTTAATTGAATCAAATCATAATAGCCAAAGTGTAATCACTAGGTAGTCGCTGTACAGTACTGAGCTCCACACAACCTGTGTCGCTGAGTTGCCTTTATCATCAGCTAGACTGCTATGGTCCTCCAGCTATCCAGACTGCTAAAGTCCTCCAGCTTTCCAGACTGCTATGGTCCTCCAGCTTTCCAGACTGCTGTGGTCCTCCAGCTTTCCAGACTGCTATGGTCCTCCAGCTTTCCAGACTGCTATGGTCCTCCAGCTTTCCAGACTGCTATGGTCCTCCAGCTTTCCAGACTGCTATGGTCCTCCAGCTTTCCAGACTGCCATGGTCCTCCAGCTTTCCAGACTGCTATGGTCCTCCAGCTTTCCAGACTGCTATGGTCCTCCAGCTTTCCAGACTGCTATGGTCCTCCAGCTTTCCAGACTGCTATGTTCCTCCAGCTTTCCAGACTGCCATGGTCCTCCAGCTTTCCAGACTGCTAGGGTCCCCCAGCTTTCCAGACTGCTAAAGTCCTCCAGCTTTCCAGACTGCTGTGGTCCTCCAGCTTTCCAGACTGCTATGGTCCTCCAGCTTTCCAGACTGCCATGGTCCCCCAGCTTTCCAGACTGCCATGGTCCCCCAGCTTTCCAGACTGCTATGGTCCTCCAGCTTTCCAGACTGCCATGGTCCCCCAGCTTTCCAGACTGCCATGGTCCCCCAGCTTTCCAGACTGCCATGGTCCTCCATCTTTCCAGACTGTTGTGGTCCTCCAGCTTTCCAGACTGCTATGGTCCTCCAGCTATCCAGACTGCTATGGTCCTCCAGATTTCCAGACTGCCATGGTTCTCCAGCTTTCCAGACTGCTAGGGTCCTCCAGATTTCCAGACTGCCATGGTCCTTCAGCTTTCCAGACTGCCGTGGTCCTCCAGCTTTCCAGACTGCTATGGTCCTCCAGCTTTCCAGACTGCTATGGTCCTCCAGCTTTCCAGACTGCTATGGTCCTCCAGCTTTCCAGACTGCTATGGTCCTCCAGCTTTCCATACTGCTATGGGGGTCCAGCTTTCCAGACTGCTATGGTCCTCCAGCTTTCCAGACTGCTATGGTCCTCCAGCTTTCCAGACTGCTGTGGTCCTCCAGCTTTCCAGACTGCTATGGTCCTCCAGCTTTCCAGACTGCTGTTGTCCTCCAGCTTTCCAGACTGCTATGGTCCTCCAGCTTTCCAGACTGCTATGGTCCTCCAGCTTTCCAGACTGCTGTTGTCCTCCAGCTTTCCAGACTGCCATGGTCCCCCAGCTTTCCAGACTGCTATGGTCCTCCAGCTTTCCAGACTGCTATGGTCCTCCAGCTTTCCAGACTGCTATGGTCCTCCAGCTTTCCAGACTGCTATGGTCCTCCAGCTTTCCAGACTGCCATGGTCCTCCAGCTTTCCAGACTGCTATGGTCCTCCAGCTTTCCAGACTGCTATGGTCCTCCAGCTTTCCAGACTGCTATGGTCCTCCAGCTTTCCAGACTGCTATGGTCCTCCAGCTTTCCAGACTGCTATGGTCCTCCAGCTTTCCAGACTGCTATGGTCCTCCAGCTTTCCAGACTGCTATGGTCCTCCAGCTTTCCAGACTGCTATGGTCCTCCAGCTTTCCAGACTGCTATGGTCCTCCAGCTTTCCAGACTGCTATGGTCCTCCAGCTTTCCAGACTGCTATGGTCCTCCAGCTTTCCAGACTGCTATGGTCCTCCAGCTTTCCAGACTGCCATGGTCCTCCAGCTTTCCAGACTGCTATGGTCCTCCAGCTTTCCAGACTGCTATGGTCCTCCAGCTTTCCAGACTGCTATGGTCCTCCAGCTTTCCAGACTGCTATGGTCCTCCAGCTTTCCAGACTGCTATGGTCCTCCAGCTTTCCAGACTGCTATGGTCCTCCAGCTTTCCAGACTGCTATGGTCCTCCAGCTTTCCAGACTGCTATGGTCCTCCAGCTTTCCAGACTGCTAGGGTCCTCCAGCTTTCCAGACTGCTATGGTCCTCCAGCTTTCCAGACTGCCATGGTCCCCCAGCTTTCCAGACTGCTATGGTCCTCCAGCTTTCCAGACTGCTATGGTCCTCCAGCTTTCCAGACTGCTATGGTCCTCCAGCTTTCCAGACTGCTATGGTCCTCCAGCTTTCCAGACTGCCATGGTCCTCCAGCTTTCCAGACTGTTGTGGTCCTCCAGCTTTCCAGACTGCTATGGTCCTCCAGCTTTCCAGACTGCCATGGTCCTCCAGCTTTCCAGACTGCTATGGTCCTCCAGCTTTCCAGACTGCCATGGTCCTCCAGCTTTCCAGACTGCTATGGTCCTCCAGCTTTCCAGACTGCTATGGTCCTCCAGCTTTCCAGACTGCTATGGTCCTCCAGCTTTCCAGACTGCTATGGTCCTCCAGCTTTCCAGACTGCTATGGTCCTCCAGCTTTCCAGACTGCTATGGTCCTCCAGCTTTCCAGACTGCCATGGTCCTCCAGCTTTCCAGACTGTTGTGGTCCTCCAGCTTTCCAGACTGCCATGGCCTTCCAGCTTTCCAGACTGCTATGGTCCTCCAGCTTTCCAGGTTGCTATGGCCTCCAGCTTTCCAGATTGCTATGGTCCTCCAGCTTTCCAGACTGCTATGGTCCTCCAGCTTTCCAGACTGCTATGGTCCTCCAGCTTTCAGACTGCTATGGTCCTCCAGCTTTCCAGACTGCTGTGGTCCTCCAGCTTTCCAGACTGCCATGGTCCTCCAGCTTTCCAGACTGCTATGGTCCTCCAGCTTTCCAGACTGCCATGGTCCTCCAGCTTTCCAGACTGCTATGGTCCTCCAGCTTTCCAGACTGCTATGGTCCTCCAGCTTTCCAGACTGCTATGGTCCTCCAGCTTTCCAGACTGCTATGGTCCTCCAGCTTTCCAGACTGCTATGGTCCTCCAGCTTTCCAGACTGCTATGGTCCTCCAGCTTTCCAGACTGCCATGGTCCTCCAGCTTTCCAGACTGCTATGGTCCTCCAGCTTTCCAGACTGCTATGGTCCTCCAGCCTTTCAGACTGCTATGGTCCTCCAGCTTTCCAGACTGCTGTTGTCCTCCAGCTTTCCAGACTGCCATGGTCCTCCAGCTTTCCAGACTGCTAGGGTCCTCCAGCTTTCCAGACTGCTATGGTCCTCCAGCTTTCCAGACTGCTATGGTCCTCCAGCTTTCCAGACTGCTATGGTCCTCCAGCTTTCCAGACTGCTATGGTCCTCCAGCTTTCCAGACTGCTATGGTCCTCCAGCTTTCCAGACTGCCATGGTCCTCCAGCTTTCCAGACTGCTATGGTCCTCCAGCTTTCCAGACTGCTATGGTCCTCCAGCTTTCCAGACTGCTATGGTCCTCCAGCTTTCCAGACTGCCATGGTCCTCCAGCTTTCCAGACTGCTATGGTCCTCCAGCTTTCCAGGTTGCTATGGTCCTCCAGCTTTCCAGACTGCCATGGTCCTCCAGCTTTCCAGGTTGCTATGGTCCTCCAGCTTTCCAGACTGCCATGGTCCTCCAGCTTTCCAGGTTGCTATGGTCCTCCAGCTTTCCAGACTGCTATGGTCCTTCAGCTTTCCAGACTGCTATGGTCCTCCAGCTTTCCAGACTGCTATGGTCCTCCAGCTTTCCAGACTGCTAGGGTCCTCCAGCTTTCCAGACTGCTATGGTCCTCCAGCTTTCCAGACTGCCATGGTCCCCCAGCTTTCCAGACTGCTATGGTCCTCCAGCTTTCCAGACTGCTATGGTCCTCCAGCTTTCCAGACTGCCATGGCCTTCCAGCTTTCCAGACTGCTATGGTCCTCCAGCTTTCCAGACTGCCATGGTCCTCCAGCTTTCCAGACTGCCATGGTCCTCCAGCTTTCCAGACTGTTGTGGTCCTCCAGCTTTCCAGACTGCCATGGCCTTCCAGCTTTCCAGACTGCTGTGGTCCTCCAGCTTTCCAGGTTGCTATGGCCTTCCAGCTTTTCAGATTGCTATGGTCCTCCAGCTTTTCAGACTGCTATGGTCCTCCAGCTTTCCAGACTGCTATGGTCCTCCAGCCTTTCAGACTGCTATGGTCCTCCAGCTTTCCAGACTGCTGTTGTCCTCCAGCTTTCCAGACTGCCATGGTCCCCAAGCTTTCCAGACTGCTAGGGTCCTCCAGCTTTCCAGACTGTTGTGGTCCTCCAGCTTTCCAGACTGCCATGGTCCTCCAGCTTTCCAGGTTGCTATGGTCCTCCAGCTTTCCAGGTTGCTATGGTCCTCCAGCTTTCCAGACTGCCATGGTCCTCCAGCTTTCCAGGTTGCTATGGTCCTCCAGCTTTCCAGACTGCCATGGTCCTCCAGCTTTCCAGGTTGCTATGGTCCTCCAGCTTTCCAGACTGCCATGGTCCTCCAGCCTTCCAGGTTGCTATGGCCTTCCAGCTTTTCAGATTGCTATGGTCTTCCAGCTTTGCAGACAGCTTCATTGGAATATGCACCCCCTGTTCCTAGCAGTATCTATGTGTCACCAGACGTGTCTTCTGGTCAGAGTAAAGAGGTATTTGACATACGTATGAACAACGTGCAAAACACTTTACATCTTCACCGCCTCAGGGGAGTTTGGTATTTCAGTAACAATGGGATTTGTGGTAGGGGTCAGCTCTAAGTACGCCTAAAATCGAGCTGGCTCGGCCTCGCCTTAAGAAAATTGTCACAATTTATTTTTTCATTCAACTCTTATGAGCCCCGTCCTCGCTGTACAAGATTTTATTAGTATGACTACATCTGTTTTTAAAATCCACCACAAAATCAAAGGGTGAGAACAACTGGGGATAAAAAACACTTGTCGACTTTGTCAGGTTTACCACGAAAGGTCGGAAGTTTGCCGCTCAATCGAGCAGACTAACATTTACCACGTCACCTTGAGTAACACATGTTTGTTTGCTTGATTGATGTCTGCACAGATGGAAAGGCTGCTGCCATTCAAGGATCCGCAAGGGCTTGTCGATATAAGCATGTTCATGCTGGCTCTGGTGCAGCAGTGGTCAATACTTCGGCATTCTACAGCTTGTGATACACATGTTGGAGGTGCTGGGACGTTTTGATATAAGCCCAACTACGTGTAACAGATTCTATTAATGTGACCATCCACCGCAAAATTAGCATTCTATGACATAATATTTTGATAGATTGCCACCATGATTAAGGTATTTTAATTTCTTTAATAATGATGTGTATATCGCATGACCACATTCCCCTTTATTAGGGAGTTATACGCTGTAACAGATGGATCGCGGTTGTTTAACATTTGTATTTCAAAATTGAGCGTTAAAGAATTACCAAAATCGTTCGTTTTTTTCATTTACTGGACATATAGTCTTGATTGTGTTTTTAACTGCTACTTAGTTGCGCAACTTTGTATTTAAAAAAAATCCTTTTCTGTCACATATACTCATGACTCTGATTCCCCCCCCACAAAAATCCAGGAACACATGGATTAATAATGAAACACTTCAACAAAGCCACAGTCTGCAAATGGCAAATTTTCACACACACATACACACACGCGCGCACACACACGCACACATACACACAGGCACACACGCGCTCGAGCACATACACAAACTCATACACTCTCTCGCACCCACGCACACGCACACACACATACACACACACACACACACACACAACACACACAATCACACACACGCACACACACACACACACACACACACACACACACACACACACACACACACACACACACACACACGCACACACACCGAATTCTCCGCTGTGTGTAAAAATCACCAAGTGTCACAGAATACTCCTGTTGTGGTTGAAGTCACTAATCCGGGTGCAGATGATTCCATGGTTCGTGGGAAATTGTTGTTGAACTTGGACTACACGACTTTTCTATTGGAGTGGGACAATATCTTAGTGCCGTTCGCAATAGATAAAATGTTGCAGTTTTTGCCAAAAGCTGTAACTAATCCTTAGTGAAGGGGCAAACTTTTTTGTGACATTTGCAGGAGCGAATGTACCATAAACTAACTGTGCTCATGTTGAAGTCACATTTGAAAATAGCGAAGAGCGTACACAGGTACCAAGGTTGCTGTCCTATAACGACCACTTTGACACTTAATGTTCTACAGTTTGTTACTTTGGAATGCATTTAGCCCACACCCGTGTTGCTGTGGCGAAGGGCACCTTGCATGGTTGTGACACTGCACAAAATACAATGGAAACACAACGTCCATTGCCGTTGATGTTACATGCGGTTTTGGAAATCATTACTGGTATTAAACAGGTCCATGCACATAAGGCAGAATGTGTCGTTATTATATGTATTTCCCTTGTATACAGTGCCGTCAAAAGAACAGAATCATTGTGTTGATGTCATTCAACAGGACTGAGGCGCAGCAATGACGTCATCACTCGTGTGGTCGCTGGCAATCTGCTGCGTGCAACTTGCTTCCCCTGCTGTGTCGTTCATCGCTCCAGGTAGGCGCACACTGAGTTGTAATCCAGCAGAGTTTCGAGTTGGTTTGAGGATTGTAGATTAGAGAAGAAGCGTCTTCTGACTGTACAAAGGTTATGAAAATCGGAGGAGACACACAGAAGATAGACAGTATTGAGCATATTACGTATTTCGGATGAGGGGAGAATGGTGAAAAGAAAGAAGTCTCCTCCGTTATTGTATCTGCCACCCAACATTGACGACATTACATACACCAATCCACTGATGTATGCAGAAAGCAAGCATTTATCGAATTTCGAGGGCTACCCATTTCCAGTAAAACAAGATTGTCGAGCGATTATCAAGCAAGGGCTACCACTTCTGTTGTTGTTGTCGTTGTTGTTTCGGAGGAAGTACATACAGAAGAAAAGGTAAGCATATATCACATGCTCACACCATCATCATCATCATCATCATCATCATCATCATCATCATCATCATCATCATCATCATCAT
>JAWQFJ010029400.1:25000-40000 GCA_034096865.1 Theodoxus fluviatilis | reverse complement strand
TATACAATAAGATGGTTCATCCGGAACTCGGCCTATATAAAACATGATGACGGAGCCGACCGTGGCGCCCCAATCGGAAACGGTGACGCTCGAGTCAAGGAAGACAACTTCCACATACCGCGTCAGCATAACAATTTACAGTGGATCGTGGAATCCTCTTATTGTGAACTTCAATTGAGGGACAGGAAAAAAATTTCACACTAAGCGGAATGTCACATTAAGAGGGTTGATTTCAGTCATACAATGAACTGAAGGGAAATTAAAAGGTTGTGGCTATTTCAGACACTGACTATAGAGCGAGCGCACTGCTTAATATTACATTACTCGTTCGTCGTACCTCGAGCTTTTTCTGAACTCATCTTGGACAATTTTTATGCGAGATTTTAAATCAGACAAACATGAAAACCTTACTCCAACTAACTTTCAAAGAAGCCATTCCCGAATAATGAGGAAGTAAACACAGTATCTGTAGGCCTACTTTTGCTGGCCGAGCCGCTCGATGCGATAGTGGCGAGATAGAAGGATTTACTGAGTACGGTCATGGCTCATGCCGTGTAATTTTATGTTTATTACTATAGAATTGCATAGATCTACTGTAGTAGGGAAACACAAACAGATATTGTAAGCCAAAAAAATGCAGATTTCATGATTTCCGTATTGCTTGCGGTGAAAATAACTTGCCGTGTAAACAGCCTGCATGGTCACTAGATACACATTCACGTGCAAATAGCCTGGGCACTAGATACACGGTCACGTGCAAATAGACAACCAAATTAAAAACTGTTCACAATAACAGGAAAACCACAATAACAGAGTTCACTATAAGTGGACTCCACTGTATCAACAAATTTAATAGAAAACTACATAACTAGTTTTCAACTTCAATAATGCTCAGCTCCACAAAGCGAGTTGCCATGTGTCAACTGTCATGTTTGTAAAAACTACGTGCTTGCATTTTATTATGCTAGCTTTCCGGCATAGTGTTTGTAAGTTTTGTTTATCTTTATGACCTTTTTTTTCATTCCTGCTATGATCGGTTGCGTTTATTCATTGCGATGAAATGTTTTGGCCACTATTATTCACTATAATAAATTCCACATGCATCATTAATTTAATACTCATCAACATTTTCGCAAACAAAAATTGTATGAATTCAGTTGCCAAAACTCTTCAACTCTGATTCAGAATCACTCAATTGTGATCAAGCCTCAAGGCGATATTTATCATCTAACGTGAATCATTCATTATCAAGACTGCTGAATAAGACTGAGGTGCTGACGTGACTAAATCAGCAGATTTTCGAAAACAAATATCGGCACACCTACAAAAGCAAAAGCCACAAGCTTCCTCCACCAGTTCAGCAGATTTAGATTACACTTCAAGTTCTGTATTTTATTGCGCTTAGCTCAAAACACATTTATATAATCATTACTTACCTCTCTTTATTTTTCCACGGAAAACGAAAAAACGACTTCTGTGGACACGCATAGCGCGAGTTAACACAGTTATTCGCACTGCAATGGTCACCTCCTTGATTTCTTCTTCGTGGTCGACATTTTTGACCGGCTAATCACGACTACGACTTCTGTGGACACGCATAGATGAGTTCAGAAAAAGCTCGAGGTACGACGAACGAGTAATGTAATATTAAGCAGTGCGCTCGCTCTATAGTCAGTGTCTGAAATAGCCACAACCTTTTAATTTCCCTTCAGTTCATTGTATGACTGAAATCAACCCTCTTAATGTGACATTCCGCTTAGTGTGAAAAATTTTTCCTGTCCCTCAATTGAAGTTCACAATAAGAGGATTCCACGATCCACTGTAAATTGTTATGCTGACGCGGTATGTGGAAGTTGTCTTCCTTGACTCGAGCGTCACCGTTACCGCTTGGTGGCGCGCGTGACCCTAATTTCGCCGGAAGTGACCGGATGAACCATCTTATTGTAGAGGGTCTTTGCTCTTACTGCGAAGCAAGATCTTGCGACCAAGATCTACTACCTATTTTCAAACCCGCCCCTGGCCTTTGGCAGTCGTGACCGTACATCCAACGCAGACTACACCCTGTCATGATTCAGTGCAAAGGGCAGCCTTTGCGATGTGTCATGTCTTAGAAGCGTCCAACAGCACTGCATTAACGAAGAGATCGAAGAGCAGAAGCTTCGGCCAGGTAGTATGTCAGCAAAATTCTGCCCAATTTGTCAAGTATCAATCTCTGAATACAAGAAAATAACCGTTAAAAATTGCAGTTTACTATCGGAAGAAAGTAATTCGAAGTGACAAATGTCTGTTTGTTTTTTCAGAGTCATAATATAAAATTTGAGAACTATTTTTTCTTGCAGCGACAACAATTGTGCTTGTAGCGGCCAAAATAATTTCCCGGCCAAAATTTTTCCGGAAGTCATCGCAGAGTTAGCTGCGAGGGACGTGCTGAAAATTTAACTCTAAAAAGAGACGGCACCCGCCACTCCGCCTGACTGACTTCGCACGCCCGGGGAGTTATGCTAAGATCCGGCCGCGTTAATATATCTGCGTTTTGTGACAAATGTCTTGCTCGGCGGTACTGTACTCCATGCACCTCAACGGTCCGCGTGATTCGGGTGTAATCTTAAGCTAAACGACGTTCCGAATGTTTCCGACTTCGACCATTTCAGCAGCGCCAATAAACGTCGTTTAGCTTAAGATTACACTCGAATCACGCGGACCGTTAAGGTGCATGGAGTACAATATCGCTGAGCAAGACGTTTGTCACAAAACGCAGATATATTAACGCGGCCGGATCTTAGCATAACTCCCCGGGCGTGCCAAGTCAGTCAACGGTCGCGCTTTATAAAACCAGACTAAAAATAGACTACAGGGAGGTGACTCCCATATTATTTTCGGCAGGGGAGACGGCTTTGCACGGGAAAAAACTTTTTTGAACGCTACATTATGTGTTAAACGACACAAATGCACCAAAAACACAAAAACTCGTAAAGCAACTAATGCGTCGTTTGTCGGGATATATTCCATGCGAAGAACAGGTGCAGGAGCCGTAAATCGCATAAAGAGAGAGCCGAGCAGATAACTCTGCGATGACTTCCGGAAATTATTTTGGCCGGGAAATTATTTTGGTCGCTACAGTGCTCATTCCCTCGGGGTTCAACCATTGCTTAACTGAATTATGAGTCTTTATACCTAAATAATTGCACGCCATGCATTCTGGCATGCACGATGAAATTTAGTCCATCTAGAAAGCGTCTGCTCAAAGCAGAAAATATCGTGTCTTAATGATACAATGCTGCTCCGAGTGAACAGGATGTTGTTGTAGCTGTTGGTTACCAAATTGATCCCGTTCCAAATAAAAGAAACAAAAAGCCTCGGCGAAACATCAAAAGTTTTTTTCCAAGTAAAAGCCCTAAATGAATAACCATTCTGATTTACTTTAAAATATCCTACATGCGTCAAAACAGTTGCGATTTTCATTTTCCGATTCAACGGATCACCGAGGGTTTTTCTTTGGCTGTTAACATCGGAAAAAAACTTGCACCGATACATTCATGTTCTCTTACATTTTCAAATCGCTGTCATATGTTTTATCCATTAGCTGCCCTAACCCACTTTATTCCACTTCCAGTTTGTTTAAACCAGTATAACAAAGGCTGTTGCAGTATTCATTACTTTCCACTATTTTCCCCTCTACATTGATTGATCAGGTGTCTGGGAAAATAATGACTTGACATCATCCGTCCTTGCCGCTTCGTTTACGTGGAAGTTGCATGTGATGTACAAATTTGTCCCAGGATCTCAAGTCCATATGTTGCATTCTCAAACATCAGGCCAGTAAATATCTTATGCATAATCTGTGCAGAGACAACTCTGATTTGTTTGACAGTTTATTTTACTTGAGCTTTAGCAATATTTTTTAGTGTTTTCTCATTGCTCTTTGCGATTCAGATGTGTGCAGGCAAAGCACACAACCCCCTCTTATCCCTTACTGCTTCCTTTGGAGTCCATACTTTCTGTTTGTGTCTGTGTTTATGTACGTGACTCTGTGTATGGGGGGAGAGGAGGAGAGGGGAAGGAGAGGGGGAGGGGGGAGGGGGAGAAAGAGAGCGAGTTAGGGAAGAAAAAGGACTTCCGCCTTGCCAATTGATGATTGCCCGTTGCCTAGAGGCCTTGCCCGCGCTTAGCTGGCCTCGCTTGACTCGTGAGCAATTCTTCGCCAGCTAGGAGTCTAAACTACGCGCTCCGAGCCTCTGTGAGCGAGAAACTTTGTAAAATATTTGTCCGGATAACAAAGTCATTACTACCTGAAATAAAGCCGTTTCCATCCTGGGTACACGATAGGTATGTTATATTGCAAAATGGGTTTATGATCACAATCTTCCAGAACACACACAACATATCTCATTTGACGGCGATTAAGTGAGAACTGTGTGCATGTAAAACGTTATTTGCAGACGATGACGACGACAACGATTACAATAAAGTTAACAATGTAATTTCATCTACATGGAAAACGACATCAGTGACAATTAATGAGACAACGACAATGGCAGCGACAATAACGACGAGGATGATAATCATGATGAGTATAACAACGACGACGACGATGATGATGGTAATGATGATGATGTACACAGGCCAGCAATCTGTTTTCCCACGTGACCCTCGGGCTGAACGTCACCATAGAACTCTCGGTGACCTCCACTAAGGTCATCCAGGTTAGTCTTGATATAGATGTGTGTGTGTGTGTGTGTGTGTGTGTGTGTGTGTGTGTGTGTTTCAGTGCGTGGGACTGTGTGTGTGCGTGTGTGTGTGTGCGTGCGTGCGTGTGCTTGTGTGTATTGGTGTGAGTGTGTGTGTGTTGGTATGTTTTGGGGAGGTGGCGTGTGTGTGTGTGTGTGTGTGTGTGTGTGTGTGTGTGTGTGTGTGTGTGTGTGTGTGTATGAGAGGGAGGAGAGAGAGAGAGAGAGAGAGAGAGAGAGAGAGAGAGAGAGAGAGAGTTCCAATAATATTGCTTCGAATCTAAGAGTTATATTTTTCTCTGTTGCTCGGAAACTGTATGCCTCTGAGGGTTAGACATATACGCTCGTACCTCAAGTAGGATCTGCGTACTTGTATTTGGCGGCAGATTGTGCTATAATGCACAGTTAAACATTTATACGTATATGTCCTTGAGCATTTCATTTTCAATAACCATGACAAATGAAGTAACGAGGTAGAGTCAAGACTGTGTGGTGGAATGTCTAGATTGTAACGCCTCGCCTTTGATGGGAGTTCTTGAATTCTTTGGGGCATTGCAGCACGGTTCGTTCAACATTATGGTTTGTTGGGTGCTTCCCTACCCAGAAACAAGACGAGGTGCCCAACTTCTCGGCCCTGAAGAGGGCAGACGGCACTGTGGACGCCAGGGAAATGCTGGCAGTGGCATCTGCCTACAAAGAGACCATTGCCATGGATGTCCTCATCGTCTTCACCGGGTGATCACATCTTCTTTTTTGTTCCTTGGTCTCACCTTTTATCTTTTCAATTACTGTCCATCTTTGATGTTGAAAAAGTCCATTTTGTTGACCATTTCTTCGTATTACATGACCATATCATTATCTTCGATTTGCTGCAAGCTTGTATGTCACATCATCATACATCTTCTTTGGCATTACAGTATTCTCTGTCTCCCTGTAAGCTTGACGCGAGATCTAAGTTGTCACTTCAAATCGTCATTTGTGTACACCATCTTGCGTTTATGCCAGTGGCAGTTTTGTGCCATGTTTCTCTACGTTATTGTTTTGCATTCTACTTACTGCCTGTCTGTCGTTTGACTCAATGAACAAACACTCTCTCCGTACGTATGACTCATATGATTCCCCAACATTCATGTTAATTCGTCTTGATACTCATGTATCAAATTATGTTTTATTCAATGAGTGAGAATTATTGCATGACTTTTACCTTCGATGCATGGTTGCCGCAGATCTTTCATTTTTTCTACTTACATTGTGTGATTCATGTTAGTTCTGCAAACTTCATATCCTCATGGCATGAATACCACTGATATTTCATGAACTCTACAGACAGCGGATACTTCTTACAAGGAGTGCATGATTTCTTCTGATACTGCGTGGTTTCCTTAGTCTACTTCTACTAATTAGGCACGGTCTCTAATAAAATCTCACTGATTTTACTCTCTAGTTTGTACTGATACTGCATGATTTTTATCAATAGTATATAGTTTTTTTTATCAACGTGACGATTTATACCAATACTGCAATATATCTATGGACACTGTATAGTTTGTACAAACACTGCATGGTTTATACTGACATTGTATGGTTAATACTGACATTGCACAAAATCTAAACTATGGACACTGCACGGTTTATATACTGACATCGCATGGTTTATATTGACACTCCATGTTATATATTGACATTTCATGGTTTAAACTGACAGAGCATGGTTTATACTGACATCGCATGATTTATATTGACATATCATGGTTTGTACTGACATCACATTGTTTATACCAAAGCTGCATGGCTTATACTGAACTTCATTTATATATATATATATATATATATATATATATATATATATATATATATATATCACTGACATTGCACAAAATTCGTGGACACTGCAAGGTTTACAATAACACTGAATGGTGAATACTGACATTGCATGGTTTGTACTGACATCACATGGTTTATATTAATATTGAATGGTTTATACTGACATTGCATGGTTTATACTGACACTGCATGGTTTATACTGACATTGCATGGTTTATACTGACATTGCATGGTTTATACTAACACTACATGGTGTATACTGACATTGCATGATGTATACTAACACTGCATAGTGCATACTGACACTTCATGGTGTATACTTACACTGCATAGTGTATACTAACACTTCATGGTGTATACTAACACTGCATGCTGTATACTGACACTGCATAGTGTATACTAATACTGCATGGTGTCTACTGACATTGCATGGTGTATACTAACACTGCATGGTGAATACTAACACTGCATGGTGTATTCTGACACTGCATGGTGTATACTAACACTACATGGTGTATACTGACATTGTGTGGTGTATACTGACACTGCATGGTGTATACTAACACTGCATGGTGTATACTAACACTGCATGGTGTATTCTGGCACTGCATGGTGTATACTAACACTGCATGATGTATACTAACACTGCATTGTGTATTCTGACACTGCATGGTGTATACTGACATTGCATGGTGTATACTGACATTGCATGGTGTATACTGTCACTGCATAGTGTATACTGACACTGCATTGTGTATTCTGACACTGTATGGTGTATACTGACACTGCATGGTGTATTCTGACACTGTATGGTGTATCCTAACACTGCATGGTGTATACTGACATTGCATGGTGTATACTGTCACTGCATAATGTATACTAATACTGCATTGTGTATACTGAACTACATGGTGTATACTAACACTGCATTGTGTATACTAACACTGCATGGTGTATACTAACACTGCATTGTTTATACTGACATTGCATGGTGTATACTTACACTGCATGAATTATACTGACATTGTATGGTTAACCCTCTGCGTGCCGTCGGCGGTCATAACCGCCGAAGTAGTTACCTCCCCTCACAGCCGTCGGCGGTTATAGTCGACAAGCTGATAGGCATGTTTGAATCTGGCGCTGTTTGCTATGAATCTTGGGATTGTGAGAGCTCTCTACGCATGGAGACTGCACAGAAGAGCCTCGCTTTCATAATAATAGTCGCCATATTGTTTCACTGCACGTGCGCGAATTTAGATCGAATTTTTAAGTTACTGATCGAGGTAGACACGCTGCCGCTCGATTTCGAATGCGCACGCTGGCCCAGAAATGACTCAGCTCGATCCTGATGAAGAGCGAATCTTCGAAATATTGTTCGATTCGGACTCGGAAGAAGAATTCCATGGCTTCACAGAGGAAGATTTGGTCGAGTTTGCCGCAGACAGTGACTCCGATGACGAAATCGAAGTTGAACCAGCGCAGTCTAAGATTCCGTCTGCGTGTTACCACTCTTGGTTGCTGTGGCAAACTCAACCAAATCTTCCTCTGTGAAGCCATGGAATTCTTCTTCCGAGTCAGAATCGAACAATATTTCAAAGATTCGCTCTTTATCAGAATCGAACTCAATCATTTCTGAGCCAGCGTGCGCAATTGAAATCGCGCAACAACGTGTCTACCTCGATCGGTAACTTCTAAATTCGCGCATGGACTCTCCTCAACATGTGCCCGATGAGGTATCTAAATCGGATGCTTTTTATCTCTATTTCAACTAATAAAGTCGTTGACTTGATGATCGACAAAACGAATTGCTACGCTGGTCAAGTGAGGGTGAAGAAAGGAAGCGATGCGGGAATTTATTCTCGAGTGAGTCAGTGGCAGCCTGTCACTCGACACGTTTTTTTATTTGTGTTGTCTCAGTTTATTTTTAAATCATATTGTATTGCATGGACATAAATTTCAGTGTGTCTATCAGAGAGAGCATTCAATTTTCCATCTTTCCTCCCTAAAGTTTGCCTCTATAGCAAATAATAAAATAATTGTATATTTTTAAACAGAAGAGGGGTCTCGGTTTTGGGGCACGTCCAGAAAATAACTGGCTGCAGGGAGTAAAATCCGTGAAAAATTAATGGCATCCACTCACTATATGCACGTTTTATTCTACAACCGTTTAGTTCCCATTGCTACTGCAATATTTCTATTGACCCTACATACTTTTCTCCTCTTAAGGCATGGATTTTACTAGCATTCCACGATTTCTCTAGGTATTGCATATATTCTACTGGAAGGACATATATTCTACTAACTCATACTGTGTGATTTTTGCTGATCCAAATTGATCTCATCTAATATTGCGTGATTTCTGTTGCCACTGTGCACTGCATGGTTTCTACTAAAACATTCTGGTTGAAAAAATACTGCATGATTCTTATTGTCACTGCATACTTTGGACGGACGCGTCATGCTATTGCGACCCCTTTTTTCTGCAGAAACTGCATGAATATAACAGACACCGCATGGCTTCTACTGCTATTGCACACGCTCTGTTGGCAAAGCAAGGGTTTCCACTAACACTACAATTCTTTCGAAAGGTTTTGTTTGCTTTGCATTGACACTGAGGATATGGAGGGATTCAATGTCAATGCAAAGCACACAAAATCGGTCGAAATACACAAGGCACCCTTTCTACTCATACCACCAGTTTTCTCCTGAATTATACCTTCTCTACCCAACCTATGTGGCATTTAAACGTATTGAATGTTAACATCTTTCCCATCACTGTCTGAAGATTTGGAATTTCTGCTGTCATTGTGCAGTCGAACTGCAAGCAATTTCCGGGCACAGAACGGGTGGTAGTGGATATTTTACAGTTCGCTACTCCATATGTTTTCCACTAAACGTTCTGGAGCATAACTAAAATTGGCAGCAGTACATTTCATTCGCCATTTTAACACTGCATCTTTTATTCGAAGACTGCAAGTAGTGCTCGAAATAAGGGCCTACTTGACTGTTCTGTCTCTGCAGTCTCAACTTGGGCCGAAAGGGCAATTCGGCAGTACAAGGTAAGGTGCTTTCCATGATCAATGACACCGAACTCAAACGATTTATGCGCTGAAATGCATCCTTCCTTCCAATTCTTGGCTAGCTAATGCTATTTAGTCAATCATTTTCCTGGGGAGAGAGAGAGAGAGAGAGAGAGAGAGAGAGAGAGAGAGAGAGAGAGAGAGAGAGAGAGAGAGAGAGCGGAGGGATGGGGATGAAAAGTAGAAGGAAGCGTTCTACTCTTTCACATTCTGCGTATGGGCGGGCTCGTGTGTGTGTGTGTGTGTGTGTGTGTGTGTGTGTGCGTGTGTGTGTGCGTGCGCGCGTGTGCGTGCGTGTTTGCGTGCGTGCGTGTGTGTGTGCGTGTAAATGTGTGAGTGTGCGTGTGCACGAGACACACAGACGGACAGACACACACACACACACATACACCCACACACAGAGACACACACACACACACAGACACACACACACACACACACACACACACACACACACACACACACACACAGAGAAACAGACGGACGGACGGACAGAGAGCGAGAGAGAGAGAGAGAGAGAGAGAGAGAGAGAGAGAGAGAGGGTGGGGGGTGGGGGTAGGGGGAGAAAGAGAGAGAGTGAGAGAGAGAGAGAGAGTCAAAGCACAGAGACAATGGTTATACCGAAGTCCATCATTTCCATTTCTACCACTGCAGGCGTTACTCAGATGTCTTCAGTTGAAGGCATTGCCCAGCTATCGGCAGTGTGCCAGCCACACGCCGTTGCTGTAGTCAGGTTCGACAACTTCCACACGCAGTTCCACGTCGCCCACGAACTGGCACACTTGTGAGTGCATCTGCCTTTAACTTTCAGCCGTTTCAGAAAAACAGATGTTCACTCGTGGTATACTAATTAGGTCAACTACTGAATCCTTTCAGAATGGAGAGGGGATGGGTGTGTGTGTGTGTGGGGGGGGGGGTGTGTGTGAAAGATTCCAGTTAACACGAGACATTCTTGCCCCTGAACTGTTTTCCGAGGAGGCAGTTGTTGGCTTCTTCAGATCTTTGCGTCCTCTGTAGAATGCTGTTACCCTGTGCCACTTGAAACTTCCTTGGAAGTCAGCTCGACTTTTCTTTTAAGATGTCTTGTCTTTTGCCTGGTGTGTGACCGCTCTTTTTTTCCTTCCCACTTCTGGAGATCTGGTAGGACGGGTAGTGTGCTCGAACTGCAGTCACTTGCAGCCAACGGGCATAGCGTTCGAAGCTGCACGGATGCTGGAGTAGCATTCTTGATGGAAGGTGCTCAACTCCCTCTACTTCTCCCCATTCAGAAATGTGATGAGTTATCTAAGAAGGCCGAGGTAGAATGTTAGAAATCGAAAATGACAACTGTGGTGCTTTCATCCGCAGTTTGGTTCGTATACTCCCCAAAGAAGTTAAGATAGTGTTGCATTGATGAGTGAAACGTTTGGGTGACCTAGTGCTGAAACTTCGAACACCCGCGAATGGAAGGACAGTCACCTTCGCCCTTCCCTGTCACCAGATTTGGAGCAACACACGACGGTCCCGAATGTGTGGGCGGCGCCATCATGTCCAGGGTGAGCACGGACCTGAAGAGGACCGAGGACTACAGGTTCTCAACCTGCTCGCAGAGCGCCATGGCCGCACACCTTGAGCAGGCCAGCCGGAAATAGTGAGTTATCTCCCTTCCAGCCCAGCCGCTTTGCGATTGTCTCCCCTTCAACAAGAGAACAGTAATTGAGTGTCCCATCTTGCAAACAACTTTGTTGTGAATTTTCGCCATGAATTGGGTCTCTTGTCATTCCTTTAGTTTATTATAAAGAATCTGTACATTTTCAAACTCTCTTGCATGAGATTTTCTTTACCGTCTCTGTATGTCTCTGTGTCTGTCTCTGTGTCTGTCTGTATGTCTGTCTTTACCTGTCTCTCTCTCTCTCTCTCTCTCTCTCTCTCTCTCTGGACCATGACTTTCATGATGTTGCCTCATGTCACTGTAGTGTTCATGCTCCAAGCTGCGACGAACTCCAACTTCACCGCCAATGTGCACTCTGCTTTTGCCACGAACGAGATGCCTCGCCCTTTGAATGCAACGCTTTGTCTCCAGGTGCTAGCTATCCAGGATACAGCTATGACATGTCGAGACTCATCCTATTAGGGGAAAATATCGAGAGGAACCCAGGCCCACTGACATAAGGCGACCTGGAGAAAGCCTTGATGGCACAGAGGGAGGAGATCAGGAAGGACGTCGCGCAAGAGATTGCGGCGGAGGTGAAGATCGTGAACACATCGATCCAGGAGTTGACGTCGAAGCTGGAGACGTTTGACAAAATAATTCAGACACTGCAAGAAAGACCTGACGAACAAGAAAAGCAAATAAGAAATTTAAATGAAGTCTGCGACGAACAGGTCCTGAACATTGAAGCACTGGAAACAAGGCTCGAAGAAAACGAAAGAAGAGACAGACGAAACAATTTGCTGCTGTTTGAAATCCCCGAATCTGACAAGGAGACTTATGAAGACAGCGAGAAGATATTTCACGATACAGTGGACAAAGTTTTGCCTG
This sequence comes from Theodoxus fluviatilis, assembly GCA_034096865.1. Lineage (NCBI taxonomy): Eukaryota > Metazoa > Mollusca > Gastropoda > Cycloneritida > Neritidae > Theodoxus > Theodoxus fluviatilis. The sequence continues at coordinate 27,848 of JAWQFJ010029400.1, read as the reverse complement.
GCAGACTGACACGTGACGGGATAGCGAGTGCACACAGGATCGGCAAACGAAACAACAGCAAAGACAGACCACTGATTGCGCGTCTCTTATGCACGAGTGATACACTGGCAATCTTGGGTGCCCGGGCAAAGTTGAGGAAGATCGGGGTGGGTGTAAGCGGCGACTTGACTACCCAACAACGGCAGATGGTCCGGGAGGAGCGGGAGGAAGGACCGATCGACTTTTTCCGAGGGAGAGAGTTCCTCAAGAAGCCAAGACCACCAAGAAGCGACGGAGATACGCTGACAGCGAGCTCCGGTGAAGGTCATCGCAGCAGCTCGTTCCGAGTATCGCGCAGCAACAACCGCGGCAACCGCCGCGACACCGGAAGGAGGGGAGCCAGCTGAAGAGGCGGCCGAGGCCCAGACGTCGCAGAGACTTTGGGGAGAGAAAGGAGTCGGACACGAGAAGGGGTAATGGCGAAAGTTTTTTGCTTCGTCAATTGGAATGTTGAAGGTTTTTTGGCGAAACTTGATGATCCAGATATTATTCCATACTTGCAGAATTGTTCTTTCATTTGTTTAACAGAGACTTTTCTGGAATATTTTGATTATGCAAGGTTGTTTCCTGATTATGACAGTCATATTTCGCTAGCACAGAAATCTTCAAGCAAGAAACGATCTGGTGGTGTAAGGTGTTTGTTCAAATCCCAGTATGCTGCTTATTTTGAGAGAATCAACAGCAAATATGAAAATGTTGTGCTATTTAGGGTAAAAAAGGAATTGTTTCAGACTAACAAAGATATCATGTTATTTTGCACATATGTACCACCATATGGTTCCCCATTTATGTCTATAAGATATCAAGAAATGGTATACATCTTGTGGAGCAATACATTTTTGATACTACTCAGATATATGGTGATTGCTACGTCATGATTACCGGCGATTTAAATGCAAGGACAGGGAAATGGAATACGCGTTTTTCCAATGATCTTAGTGATACCTTAAGCTGTGACTTCATGGAAGAGTCTCGGTTATCAGCTGATAAGTAATCAATGTCTACGGGAAATCATTACTTTCGCTGTGTGTATCCTTTGATCTTTGCATTGCAAATGGAAGTGTAGCCGGATATTCTCAGGGATCTAGTACGTTTCTTTCCTCGCACGGATCAAGTGTCATAGACTACTACATAATGTCAAAGGAATTGTTTTCACTTTGTGATCGATTAGATGTAGTTGCACACCCTTTGACGTCGCACATGTCTCTTGAATTAGAGATGGTGTTAGAAAACGGGGACAATTTTGAACAAGGCAATCTAATACCAGCGAGAATAAGATGTGAAAATTCTCATTCTGACGCCTTTAAAAGCAACTTGAGATCAAAACTCTTGACTGTAGATGCCAAATTTCCAAGCGGACACAAACTAGACATTGAGCGCAGTACAGGTGCACTGATTGAAGCTCTTGTTGATGCAGCTAATATGATGATAAAAGGCGTAGTAATTAGGAAGGATAAAAATAGGTTTTCATGGTTTGATAAGGAATGTGCAGTAGAAAAGAAAAAGTGTTCAATACACAGTCTCGGAGGTACAGGCGTACTTTGTCAGAAAAGGATAGGTTCAAATTCACTCAAGGAAAAAAAAACAACAGCTGCTGAAAGAAAATAAAGAAAGAATACAAGCGTGCTCTAACAAGGAAACTACTTGACAACATGCACAATTCTGAACAGTTTTGCAAGTGCATTAGACAAGTAAATGCTATAACAACATATATACAGAATAATGGTATGAACATTTTGTAAGAGTGTTTGGGTCAGATATAGTTAACAATACTAGTGCCCCCAGTTCAGAGACAGAACTAGCAAGCATGGACATAGATCGAAGCATATTAAACGAGGATATCACAGAGGAAAAAATTAGCAAGTCTGTCAATAACCTAAAAAAGAACAAATCAGGAGGACAAGACCTTATTGTATCATAAATGTTAAAATGTGCTCAACACATGTTGGTCCCATTTCTAAAGCATGTATTTAATTCTATATTCAGGACAGGGAAATACCCAACATCATGGACACTATAATTCCTCTGCACAAACGAGGTTGCCGTAAGAACCCCGACAATTATCGAGGAGTTTCTCTCACTAGCACAATGAGCAAAGTGTACACTAGCATTTTGAATACGAGGGTCCAAAACTGAGCAGACGAACATGAGCTGATAGTGGAGGAACTGGCAGGGGTCAAGAAGTCGTATTCTACCACTGATAAAATATTTGTCCTTCATTCGGTCCTAAGTCAATATCTAAACAGAAAAAAACTATGTTGCATTTATTGTCTTCAGAAAGGCTTTCGATTGTATAAAGAGAAGATTTCTGTGGCGAGCCCTGGAGGCAGATGGGGTGGGCGGGAGAGTGTTGAAAACTCTTCAGGGTATGTACGAATCTGACAAAAGCTGCATACGGATTACCAACGAGGACACAGTACTTCAACTGCTCAAATGGTTTAAAGCAGGGCTGCACTCTTTTCGCCGAAACTTTTTCCCTTTTTAATTAACGAGGTTGCCAAAGAGGTCATTAAATTGGGTAAACATGGCGTACAGCTCATGCCAAACACGACAACATTGTTCATACTACTTTTTGCTGACGGTGTTGCCCTTATCGCTGATACAGTTGTGGGACTTCAAAATCAACTCAATGTTTTGAAACGCAAGTCCGAAGAAATCAGTTTGTCCATCAATAGAGAAAAGTCCAAGGTCATCGTATTCAGATTAGGAGGGCGGCTAGTAAGACATGAGAAGTGGTCATTGGGCGGTTGTCAATTACATGTAGGTGTGAACGAATACAATTACCCTGGAATTACCTTGGAATGTGCTT
>JAWQFJ010029400.1:0-15000 GCA_034096865.1 Theodoxus fluviatilis | reverse complement strand
TGCAAAGCAGGCGCGCAAACTAGGGGGGTCCGGGGGCATGCCCCCCCCCGGAAAATTTTTGAAAAACGGTTAAAATCTGTGCAATCTGGTGCATTCTGGGCCTTGTTTTGAGGGGTAAGAGCAGCATTGTTTTTGGAGACACACACAAAAAATATAAATAAATAAGAAAACTCAAACCAAGGTACATGCTTTTTCTAGGGGGGGGGGGGGGGGTGTTCCGGAACCCCTGGAACCCCCCCCTGGGTCCGGCCCTGCATAGATGTGCTTCAACAAGCACTGCCATCGGGGATATGTGCTTCCTTTCATTCCTCGCCTTGCACGCTCCCTATGTATACAACGTGCTACATGAACCACCCAAGACCCCTGTCCGCCCTGGTTACTGGGTTTGGGGACCTGCTCCAGCTGCTCAGCCAGGGACAGCCCCAAGCCGCAAAGGAGGCTGGCTTCCGGGAGACAGCGGGACAGAATGAGATCATCAAGACCCGACAGAATGCAGCTGGTTTTGAGCTGTTCTCACCTTGCAATCTTCGCATGGAACTGATCTGCCTTCAGCTCAAATTCGCTCTGCACACTGCCTGTGGAAATTCCTGCCTTTCAGCACTTCACGCCGTGCACTCTGCCACCGGAGATGTGCCGTCTATGTCAACTGTGTTTTTTCGCTTTGCATTCTGTGTGTGAAAGCCTTCTGTATGTCGACCATTTGTGACCTTCTAGTTCTACTGACTGTATTCACACACACACACACACACACACACACACACACACACACACACACACACACACACACACACACACACACACACACACACACACACACACACACACACACACACTCACACACACACACACACACACACACACACACACACACACACACACACACACACACACACACACACACACACACACAAAACATTTTTTGTAGCAAACCCTCACGCTGCTGTCGGTACAAAATGTCGAAATAAAACTGAGGGAAAAACACTAAGGGGTCAGCTGCGTAAGGTTGCTACCATTTTCTTTTAGAAAAATGTTCTATTCATAGCTTGTTTTTGAAATAACAAATCACTCAACTGAAATAAATGCACTCGAAGAGCATTTTAAATTGTGTCGAGAAATTGGCTTCGTGTGTTCGGTTTTTTTTCATTTTGTTTGCTTAAAATAAGCTGAAGATAATACAGCGTGTTTATTTCGAGATACATCCTCAAGAAGTATCATGCGTTCTGAGCCACAGAAGAAGTACATGTCGAAAATGAGTTGCACCAGATCGCCCCTTTGCACATTTTAGCAATGTTGTCAAACTGAGTACACTGGGCATGCTGTAAAGTTTGTTTCCTTATTCTAATACACGCCAGAGGCAACAAAAGGATATTATTCTGACATCGTTGGCGTGTGCCAGAATGTTACTGCTAAGCACTCTGGAAGAAAAAAATAACGTCTCATTGGTTCTTTCGCTTTGCAGCTTGCAGGTATGGAAACAAAATGCCTAGCTGTCAGAAGTCTCTGTGTGGCACCTTGTTCAGCGATGAGCCCTACGACGCCTTGTGTTGCAACACCTGCAAAGCCTAGCTTGCCCCTTGCTGCACTAACGGCCATCGCAAGATGTGCTCCCTTCCTAGTATCCCCCCTATATGTAAGGACATAGCTTCGTGGGAAAGCTGACTGCACCTCATGTTTGGGCATGGAGCCCCCTGCACCCGGTTCGATCCCCGGGGGCATCGGGGGGGGGGGGGGGGCGGAGGGTAGCGTGTATTGTTTCATGTAATGCTGTCTACATGTGTATAGCTGTGTTTGTCCTCTTGAGGCCGAGATATGCTGTGCATCTGTACGATAATAAACCATTCAGTGTATACCCATCAAAGCCAATTTGTTCTCAGACCCAAAACATAAATATTCTTCTGTGAAAGAAGATGGAGTGATTACAACCAAACTATGACAATTTTACGTGAGAGAAATATCGGTACGTATGATGCCCTCTGACCTATTCTTTAGCCTGTCAGCCGAGTGTGCGAGCTGGAGTGGACAACGTCATGTTCAAAGTCCTGTTCAAAGCTGAAAAAAGTCCTGCGTGCATCCAGTTTCTCAGCAGGCAATAGAAGCGACTGCTTGCCTTTCTTGGATGGACGGACGGACGGTGATTTACGGTAAAATAGTTTAGAATAAGTGCAAATCAAGTCACGATGTCCCTACATAGTTATCGCCTCTTACGAACCTCGCAGGGAGACGCGGTGCGTGTATTCTGACCCCCAACCCACAGGGGAATAACACTCCATCCCTCGTCAGTCACTGTTAATGCATTTCAAGTCATCTTTCTCAAAGAAGAACCCAATCAGATTCCTAGAGTAGCAAGAAAGCCTTCTGAGGACTTATCAAAGATAGCGGCGGGAGACGAGGGGTTATGAGCAAAGGAATGCTACGTTGCCAGTTGTGTACAGACAGCACAAACAGCATCCGTGGTGCCCAATCCCAGAATCCCTCAGCACTAGCAACTCAAACAGTCGTGTGTGACAAGTCCATGGTCCAAACCCTACGACGACTAAGACGCCACGAAAACAAAAAGAACGAGAGGGAGAAGGACGTGGAAAAGGTAGACGACGACTCCGCTAATGATGGAGAGAAAAGAGAAGGAAAGAGGGATGACGATGATCTACGATCACCCGACGATGGCAACAACTGCAACTTGATCCAAGACAAAGATGATTTATGGAGACAGCATTAACGACATCAGTAACGACATTAGTAGCGACAGCGACACGGACTATGATGGCGATGGTAACGAATAATAATGATGACATCGACGATGTTGACACCACCGGTGGTGGTGGCGGCAATGCCGATTGTGGAGATGAGGAGGAATTGGGGGATAAGGGGGGGGGGGGTGAGGGGGGGGGTGAGGGGGGGGGGGCGAGAAGTAGAATTGTCGATTGCTCCAACCATCGTGCTGTGGTACGAACCTGAAGTGACAAACTCGAGGAGTCCAGCACTGCCTTTTCATGCCTTTATTCGTTACCGTACTGAATGTATTGCACCACACTTCTATACACTGCAGTATACCTAAAATCCTGACCTGTTATAAGCATTCTGGTATTATGACAAAATATAAGCTGTTGTCTCAAGCAAACAAACAAAAGGTTTATAAATCGATTTGCGATTCAGTTCCATCATCAAAGCAGTATTACATTGCAGACATATTTCATACATGAATATCAGCATCAATAACTAATCAAAATTGGGTAGCCTGAGGTCAAAAGCGAAGAAAATACAAAAAATATTACAACTATGTTGAAATGACATTACAAGTGTACACACAGCTTAATGCACAATGCGACTGCTGCCATGGTAATTGCAGGTTGAATCCCATTATGTGTAACAGTTGTTGGGCAACCCTTGCGGGCATGATATAACAGTCCCTTGACGTAAATAGGTGCTGCATGACTTCTTGAGTGGTACTCTGCAGTGATCTGGGGTAGAGTCCTTAGAAGGAACTAAATGAGATCATCATCACCAACATCATCATCATCATCATCATCATAGTTGTTCTTACTGTTGCTAAATATGGAGGAACATAGCACTGCAAGCGCTCGAGAGTGGCCAGAAGAAACACATAAGCAGAGAGAACAGGAGCACATTGGTAAGACGTTAACATTTTTAAAGACATCTAGGAACGCATGAGAAGGCCAAACTGCAAGAATATGAGCAGATAAATTGAAGAGGCTTGTGATCCATGTGAAAGTGTTTCAATACATTTGGGGAGTAGAAAAACTGCATCAATGTATCAGGTATTGAGACTCCATCTTTCAGACATGCCGCTCTGGGCAGTTGTGATACCAAACTTCAAAGGGGGACACTTCGTCAGCATGTGACCCCCAATCTATAAATCATTATCTGAGGATGGAGAACAGGGGCGGATCTGGTTTTTGAAAGGGGGGGGTGCAAAGTTCTTTTTTGTTTTGTTTTGTATCTTATCAGCGAAGGCGCGAAGCGCCGAACCGACGGCAAGAAGCGCCGAGCATGCTAGGGGGGTCCGGGGGCATGCCCCCCCGGATTTTTTTTTAAAAAGGAAGCAAAATGGTGCAATCTGGTGCAATCTGAGCATTTAATTTTACTAGTGCATTCCTATATTTATCAGCATCTCTCTCTCTGCACCCACCCACCCCTTTTTATTTTGGCTGGGGGGGGGGGGGGGGGGTGCAATTACATCACTATATTTAATCAACATATTTCTCTTTCCATTTTTTAATTTATGTATTATCATTGTTTATGTATTTTATTTCTTTAATTTATTTAGTTAGTTTTTTGGCTGGGGGTGGAATTACATTTACATTACTATATTTATCAGCATCTCTTTCTCTTTTTTGTTCTGCCGAGGGAGGGGGGGGGGTGCAATTACATTTACATTACTATATTTATCAGCTTCTCTCTCTTTTTTTTAAGCCGAGGAGGGGGGGGGGGCAATTATATTTACATTCCAATATTTATCAACATCTCTTTCCCTGAGGGGGGGGGGTGCAATTACATTTACATTACTACATTATCAACATATCTCTTCTTTTTTTTTTCCTTTCATTTTTTTTTTTTTTTTTTTGTCCCGCTGGGGGGGGGTGCAATTGCACCCATTGCACCCCCCCCAGATCCGCCCCTGGAGAATATATTCCATACAGCAACAGCTCAGCAACTCCAGTCTCAAACTGCTTTGCTTTTTAACTTTTGCTCACTGTCCAACTTCAGGTAACCTCCTTTTCCATCTGGTCACACAAACGGAAAGGCTGTATGAGCAGACTGACACCATCACCATCTTTACTTCCTCGAGTGCATTTCAACCTGATGATGGCTCAAAGCCAGTTCAAGAGCTGAGCTGAACTGCAGTGTACATTTAATGTTTCAAGTGGGCCACGCAAATGCCAAGCCATGGAGGGTCCTTGCACAAAGAAACCAAAAACAGCCAGTTAGAGCAGCCCACACCGATCCTGACTCCACATAGAACAGAAAACTGCTTGTGCATTACTGTCTATGCTGCCCCCCCAAAAAAATCCAGCTAAAAGACTAATGGATAATCAGAAACATGTCTTCAACTTTTGTTTCTGACAAAACTTTTGATTTGTGAGTGTGTGTGTGTGTGTGTGTGTGTGTGTGTGTGTGTGTGTGTCTGTGTGTGTGTGTGTGTGTGTCTGTGTGTGTGTGTGTGTGTGTGTGTGTGTGTGTGTGTGTGTGTGTGTGTGTGTGTGTGTGCGTGTGATGGAAAAGAAAAAAGTTAAAACTAATATGATTTTTAAAAAGACGTATGTGATTGCTACAGGAAAACTTATCTCAGAAGTGAAGAACATAACTGCTAGGTAGACAGTCCCTGGAGTATACACCAGATGTGCATAATTTAAATCATGCCTAGTATAATGTTCAGATGAATATTAAATGTAAAATAATCAAAACATAATTTTGTTTCATTCACTTATGAAAACTTATCCTTGAGTTTTGGGACTATGATCATTTGATGGTCCCTTCACAGCCTTAACAATAATTTCATTATGAATATTTGGTACATCACAGTTTGCTTCTAATAGCTCAAACCAAAAAATATATATATTGGTCAATAATGTAAGCATTTCATTAAATGGTTTTACAAACTAGGTACATCTAATATACAATGGACGGATGCTAGAGTGATTACAAGCTACACAAAACAGGAGGTGGGTTTCGTTGTAGTGATGACACTAATTCCTTGAGTATGTAAAAGTCCCAGCCATTAAGCACTCACCTCCACATCATCACAACAAGACCAAGTTCCAACCAACTGAGAGATGTTTAAATCCTGAGAAGCGACTGGACTTTTCATGGTTCTCTCATAACCAAATGCATTAAATTTTCAGCATTATCAATTTATTTTATTTCTTTAAAAAAAATCAAATTGCCCAGTAATATGTCTTCTTCTTCTTCTTCTTCTTCTTCTTCTTCTTCTTCTTCTTCTTCTTCTTCTTCTTCTTCTTCTTCTTCTTCTTCTTCTTCTTCTTCTTCTTCTTCTTCTTCTTCTTCTTCTCCTTCTTCTCCCCCTACTCAGCCATATTTCTGCTATTGTTGCTATGTAGGTTATCTCTAGTAGACTGACCCAGTTTGTAAAAATTCAGTTCTTGAACATGTTGCATCCATAAATGGATAAGTCAGAGTCATAATTGCTTAACTTTCTGTCCTCAAGTGCAGAATCAGCCCTAACTAAATAGATGCAAGCATAACAATAGTGATGATGGTTAACTTACAGTACTTACATATAAATGTAGTGATTAAAGATAAAAACAATATTAAATTATATCCATAGGTTTTGATTGACAAAATAGTATCTTGCCATACCCTATAACAAAGCTAGGCACACCTCTCAATAGGACAGGCTCTTGAGCAGTTAGAGACAAGGCAAAAACCAGGTAACATTCGTAAACAACAATATCAACTGAAATATTTTAAATACAATATATCGCAACAGCAACAAATACATATCAAATATCAGTTAATACTGAAAATTAACAAAGAGGAGAAATAAAAGAACAATTCTGTAGACATTGCAATGCCAGCACAAATTTGATGACTGGAGTTGTCATGATGTTTGATTCTCCATTGGTTTTTCGGAGCTGCCTTCATTAAAGTTATGAGCCATTCATTAAAAATATTAATTATAAAAATTGCAATGTCAGGCATCCAATAAATATTGCCATTTCACACAATAGGTTTTGCATTGCAGGCTTTGCCTGAAAGTCCTCAGGTTGTTTAAGTCCCATTACATCACCACTTGCACTTCAGTTGTAAAGGGAAAACTTTCACAAATTGCATTTAATCCCCTAGACATATGCAGTTTGAACTTGGCACACACACAACTGAACAACCTCCATTCTTTCTGTTATGGCATGCACTGTCTCAGATTTCTATAATCAGACTGCAGCACTTGTGCTTCCCTTTCCTTCTCACCAGTTCTCCCTCAGACAATCAAAAAATCTTTTCTCCCATCACTCACTCACACAAGCACAAACACACACACACACACACACACACACACACACACACACACACACACACACACACACATTGTAAGGCCAACAAAAAAAAAGCATGTCTGCTGCCAGATATAATACAAATGTCAAAACTTTCAATGCATCTCTCGGTGCACAAGAGCTTTACCCTTGCCCAAAGCTCAGAGTCAACCCCTTACAGGCAAGCAATCAAAAAGCAATGGAAGATGCTTTAGCACAATATCTCTCTCCCCTTTTTCCAACTCTTCTTCTTCATCTGCCTTGCGTATGGGTGCAGATGCAAAGTTGTGGCAAGCTTTTGGTATTCAGAGTATGAAGAGCAGCAATTACCTCCTTTACTGCAAGGCATGGATTAGAGTGGGAGTGGTGAGGAGAGGGGTGAGTGCGAAGAAATATAAAAGCTGTGAGGATGGTTTGTGGAGGAGGGGGTGCAGCTGCTGTAACAGGAAAGGGAAATTGGGGTTGGGGGGGAGGGGGTCAGGGGGTGGTGTGTGCATTGGGAATTCTCTTCTACACCATCTGCATGGAGTGACTGGTGAGGGGCAGGGGACGGGGGGTGTTGTGGGGGGTTGTGTGGTGGGTGGAGGGTGAATTGACGGCCACCAGTCTCAGAGCACCCACTATAGTGGCAGCCTGCAAAGTCAGCTCTCTGGTCACGCCAAGCACGGGTATCAGTGCCTGCTGCCCAGTCAGCAGCAAGTTGTAGGCAAGCAGCAAGGCTGGTTGAAGCAAGAAGTTGTACAGCGCTGCTAGCAGTGGCTTTACCAATCGGTCCCCTATCACCATGACAACGCCCAGGAACAGAGGCTGGGCCACATAACGTGTGGCAAAGTGTGTGAACTCCACCGCAAAGACCACGAAGAACCCTGTCACAATGCGTAGCAATCCAAACACTTCTCTCCAGCCCCGGTGTAGATACTTTTCCACTCTGCAACAGAGAAAGAGACAGAGAGTGATCTAACAGTCACCTGTCCAGTAAAGTTTCATGAGGTCAGAGTGTAATTTTTTTATATCAAACTATCAATGATGCATTATTCCCAATTGAATGTTTTTCTTGACCATTCACAACATTATGGAACACAATAAATGATTATCTTTTATACAAAGCTGGTGTCCAAAATGATATCACATTGACAGCTTTACTAGTAACTGGCATACAATCCTGCTAAACTAGTTGCATACATCTGCAACTTACAAATGTAGATCTTTTCATCAGCCCTAATGGGCACTGTAAGGAAATTCTGTCTGTATGACCATTCGTCACTGCATTTCATTATATTTAGAAGCTTAAACTAGCATGACACTATAGTAACAAAAACAAACTAAACTGGTTCATGAGGGGGGAAAAAACTTTTCAAGTAAAACACTGCAGATTTACTTAATAAAATGTCTTATGTTAGTGAAAAAGTAAACAGCAAGATTAATAGCATTTCAGCTTTCTTAAATATGGAATTTTGTGGCCTACAGAGCAGTCTCATCTTTCACTAACAACACAACCTCAATTCACCCTGGCCAGATTTCAGATTAGGAATACCTGAATTGCAGAAACTAATCATTTATTAGTAACAATGACAAGATGATTGGATTTTTTTTTGCAAAAAAAAAAGTTCTGCTATGAATGTCAAATAATCTATAAGCCCCAAAACAACAAAGCTTTTATGAGAATTTGTCCTTTACTGCTTGACATTTCCAAAATAATAGTCACTGTGCATCAGCTTCATCACTCAAAAGAAACATCTCAATCCAATCAAATTTCCTCTGTCCAAGTTTCTCTCCAACAAGTTAGACAACAAGATACAAAGCATCTTCATGCTCTTCATTTTTCAAACTTAAACTTGTGAAGTGACTTGGTCAAGTCAAATTAAATTCATATCAAATGGTGGGCAATCAAGACCTTGAAGCTTAGCTTACAATTCCATCATGTGAAGAACTGAGGAGATTAATGCATCATCACTGAAATGTAAACAAAGATTATCTGCTCATAATCTCCTCAGAAATTAGGTGTGAGAAAAATGCACTAGTGGTTTGTGATGTGGCAGGCTAAAATTTTGCTTTAATGTACATGCTTTTATCATAGTAAGAATTTTTTGTTCAGGGATGACTAAACTGAACATTTACAAGATAATTGTTCCAAAGGAAAAATTTCTGGGTTCAAAACCTAATCGGGGGGGAGTTTTCCATCCCAATTTCTGGACATCATAGTGACTACCTATTTCCTTCAAACTGATCTTGGTCATGGGAAGAACAGAGTGTGGTCAAACATAAAAGAGCAGCTGAGAAAAACTTGCAAAGAGGCACCACCCTTTATATGAATAAACATTCATGTTTGTTGCAAACAAACATATATATTTTCATGCTCAAATCTGAAGGCAAGTTCCTCATACTTCACACCAATGTTAGCAAAGATGAACCACATTGACACTTGTATCTGTCACCCCAAAACTGTCTAAAATTAGTAGCAGTGGACTTGTACCTTGAAGGGTTATTCATTCAAATTAAAACTTTCTGCAACCAGTTCTTCAGTTATATCATATACAAACACATACACACAAAAGAATATGTCAACCCACATCAAAATAACTACCCCATCATGGTCTTTATCAGTAGCTTGGTTATGAATACTCAGTGTGTAGCCGTGACTATGTCACAAAAATCTCTTTATCATCTGGGATTAAGCACCAAAAGAATGCATATCATGTCATCTTACATATGGTGTCTGCTCTACTACTGTGTAAAGCTATATAGGTTATAGTCCATTTCTTTTCTTAGAAACTGATGGCAATGTGACATATTTCTATGGGCAACACAGCAGTTTGGAAAATACAACTCATGCCAGTGTTATGACATCTAGCATGAAGCTGAAATGGTTTGAAAATACATTTTCCACATTAGAAAAGCACATGCATTAATTTATAGTATTTCAGTCTGCCATCAGTGTGCTTGATCACAAAACACATAACACAGTACAGTCTAGCACCGACCTGACCAGTTCTAGGGCACTAAACCTTAGCATCTGATAAACACTCCAGCTTACTTGTCAGCAAGCTTTGGTGTCACGGCATCCTGCTCAGGCTCCTCCACTTCATAGTAGCTTGGGTTGTTTTTCTGGAAGAAGTAACGACACCTGAAAAGAAATGAAAAGAAAGCAAAAAAGTATCACTGTTTCTGTGACAAAAAAAGAAATCCAAGGTTCAAACAAAGTTCAAGATTCTCATATTGCATTCCTGGCAAGGAAATGTCAACATCATTATCATGATAACATGTTAAGAGGAGAAATCAAATCCCATAGGTTTCATTGTACCATTTATTGCCTAGTATGCATACTTTTTCATTTGTTCACTGATATGTCATTTGAACTAACAAATGCCTCTAATGTAAACATATTTGCTTTTTAATACTATTATGACTTAAATTTCTTGCCAGACACCCAACAGCATGATATCCTGAACGGAAATAAGTGGTCAATTTGCTTCAATTTGTATTTCCTGCCAGTTCCTCTCTGACCCACATCAGAGTTTCAGTTATGATTACATCAACAGTAGATTTTAGGATATCTTAGGAACACACTCAAAAATATTTTGAATCAAGAATTTTTAGGCTCACCTATGAATTTCACCCAGACCAAATGCTGTTGTGTCAGTCACGTATACAGCCCTAGAAAATGTCCAGCATGACTCATGATAATGCATGTATGGCAGCAATGGTTATTACAATATCATCATTAACAGACACAGAGAACCATGCAAATGTGTGCATGCATGTGTCCATACTTGTTATTGTCGGTGTCATGGTAGACAAGTTCCCCCTGGTGCAGCAAGGCATTCTGGGTTGTGTCCTGGGGGTAGTTGAGATAGACCAGGCCTGGAGTGAGAATCTCATCTCTGGAGGGCACCTGGGGTGTGGGCGATGGTGTCGGCTGCTGCAGCATTCAAGCATTACTTGCATGGCAGTTGCAGATGACAGCAGCAGCAGCAGGAAGAGGAGGAGTAGGAGCAGGAGCGGAAGTAGTTCCACAAAGGAGGGATGGGGGGATGAGGTAGAGGGAAAGGGGGTGGAGGGGGAGAAGGAGAAGGAGCAGGAGAAACAACAGCAGGAGACCAGAAGCAGCAGGAGGAGCAGCGGGAGGAGAATGTGGAAGAGCAGCAGCAGGAGGAACAGCAGGAGGAAAAAAAAGGAGCAGTAGCAGGAGAAAGAGTGGCAAGTGGAGCAGGAGAAGGAGTATGAAGCTCAGATTATTATATAAGGCAACTGTTTCTATCAGTTGTTGTAGTGATAGAGGATGACACTTCCAGGAAAGCTGGAAGTTGTAATGTAAAATGCACTCAATGAAAAAAGTTATAGTTACTATTACCCTATACAGACTTTCTCTAGTTCATGTCCATCATTACTATGGTATGTTAACCAGCTCATACAAAAGATAAGATGCATCTTGTTCTTTGCATGAGGTCTAGCACTTGTTTCCTGAGAAACAGAGTATGTCTGGAGGTTGGGTTACAATCTGATAGCATCCTATTTCCCTACAGTTTACTTTCTGTTGCAACTGTCAGGTGCACTATTGCACTACTTATGAACTTAAGCTAGGACTACAAGCTGCTATCTCTTACTGTGTGAGTTTTCATTAAACTGCTAAGTTTTATAAAAGTTTTTTCACAACATCATCTGTGCAACCCGTTGCCAGGTAAATGTAAAAGTAGTCAACTAGCCAACCTAGCAAATGACATTGACCAAAGAACACAGCAGTCATTACCTTCTCATATCTTTGCACTTTTGAAGGCACGGCATAGACATCTTGAAAGGATTGTGGTTCCTGCTGAGCTAACACAGAAAAAAAGTACCAATAGTTACAAACACAACTTCAATACAGATTTCAAACAAATTAGACTTTACAATATTCTTGTCAATTTCCCGGTTTTAGAAAACTCTAGATGTTTTTGTGCATTTTCCGTTTTCAAAGCTACTTTCTGTTATAGATATAAATAATAATCTTTGAAGAATTTAAGTGCAGTATTGACTGAAAAATAGATATGATATACACTGCAGCACTCTAAAAAATCTCACTCTTGAGCATGTTATGCAAAATACAATACAATCAAATAGTCCCACAAGATTGGTATAATTAAACATACTGAAACAGGTGAAACGGGTTGGGCAAATTCTCCCATTGGTTAAATTTTGATATCCTATGAATAAGGCATACCAGGCAAGACTTCCATCAAGTGGGGAAGGTAGACTTTCCTCCGTACTGCAGTAGTAGACTTACCAGGCATGCAGAGAATGACTTAACTCTCTTGAAAATAGGTTGGTTGGGCAAAAGAGGTGCACTTAATGCAGCTTATATGCCCAGGGGAAAGTTAGAGAAATGACAGAGCTCCCACAGTAAGTTATGCCATGGAAGAGTCATCTCTCTAAAGCATTGGAAAACTTACCTCCCCTGATTCAGGCAAACTGACACGACTTACCTCCCCTGGGCGAGGTAGGTTGGGCGAGGCGAGCTTTCATCTCAACCTGCTGCCGCTCCTTCTCCCTCTCCTTACTCTTCTCCCTCTGCATGGTCTCCCTCAGCTCCCTCAGTGTGCGCTCCTCATTCTCGGAGTCGCCCCAGTCTCCACCATCAGCTGCATGGTGATTACAACAGTTAGACAGAAAAACTGGGATTGGCGTTGCTTCAGGACTTCCAAACTCAGGCAGCAGGAAATGCTTGGAGTTGGACCAGTTTGCATAGATGATTAGACCAAAAAGAGCTACTGGCAAACCTAGCTCTGAATGGCTACAACCCTGGATCAGTTTGATTATAGCCAGACTAAGACAAGTCTGTAAATGATTTATAAAATGCATAGATATTCTTATACTTGTTACAGAGAGTTAGACTGGCTTGCAACACTATGGCTCAAACAAGTACAAAAGAAGCAGAATTTTTTTCCTAATACAAAATACATCTCAGACTAGACTTCAACGACTTTACCTACCTGACAGTCAGATTACTCCTGCTTGATACATATTAAAGGATTTCTTTTACATAAGCTAATACCACTGACATCAAGCAAGACACTGTAGTTACAGGAAATGGATAAACTATGAAGATGGAGACGGAAGAAGATCTGCCACGGGCACATGATTAGGAGTAGGGGCAGAGGGAGGGGGAGGAGGAGCATCAAGAGGAAGGAGGAGCAACAGGAGCAAACAAAATCAAGCAAAAGCAGGAAAAACAGCTGTAGGACAAATTATGGATGAACAGAGAAAGAGGAGCAGAAAAGGAACAGAAACTGTCCATGATATTTTGTGAGAAAGTGAGAAAAATCGAGGAGGATCAGAACATGTCATATAATGAAAAAGACTACAGACAGCCATGTCAGATGTACAGGTACATATTCCCTAGTTTTCATTGGCTTGTTGCATTGCTGCATCATAATTTTTGTGTGTAAGAGGCATAAACTAAGTCAAGCACAATTGGCATGTAAATGAGGAAAATAAACTATAAATAAACACAGACATGCAAAACTTTATAAGTTTCACAGACAACCAAATTACTCTATCAAGATAACATTACTAGTCAGCAAGAGCGGCTCATATTACATCACATTCAAATAACTTAGCCAACCAAACTAACAATAAAACAAACTTTAACAAAACAGCAAATACCTCAGTCTACAGAATTAAACAACCTTGTAAACAAATGACAGCACTATGAGTTTGGTGTCCACATCATTTCTTTCCATGCCTTAATGCTTATTGTAGTTTCACATAGGCAAGGCCACCCACAAAAAAACGTTGTGGTTAAAGTAACGTGGGAAAAAATAGGGGTCAGTGGTTCATTTTTGAAGAAGTCAGATTGAACAGAAACCAAACTTTCTTTTGCTGAAAACGCTTTGTAAAACTTCAATAGTGGATTTCCTCAGTGTTCATAGCGCAGGGAAGAAGGGACAGCATACATAGGGCAGGGAAGATGGGACAGCGTACATAGGGCAGGGAAGATGGGACAGCATACATAGGGCAGGGAAGATGGGACAGCATACATAGGGCAGGGAAGATGGGACAGCATACATAGGGCAGGGAAGATGGGACAGCATACATAGGGCAGGGAAGATGGGACAGCATACATAGGGCAGGGAAGATGGGACAGCATACATAGGGCAGGGAAGATGGGACAGCATACATAGGGCAGGGAAGATGGGACAGCATACATAGGGCAGGGAAGATGGGACAGCATACATAGGGCAGGGAAGATGGGAC
This sequence comes from Theodoxus fluviatilis, assembly GCA_034096865.1. Taxonomy (NCBI): domain Eukaryota; kingdom Metazoa; phylum Mollusca; class Gastropoda; order Cycloneritida; family Neritidae; genus Theodoxus; species Theodoxus fluviatilis. Next base: position 763 of record JAWQFJ010029400.1, on the reverse strand, counting down.
AGCATACATAGGGCAGGGAAGATGGGACAGCATACATAGGGCAGGGAAGATGGGACAGCATACATAGGGCAGGGAAGATGGGACAGCATACATAGGGCAGGGAAGATGGGACAGCATACATAGGGCAGGGAAGAAGGGACAGCATACATAGGGCAGGGAAGATGGGACAGCATACATAGGGCAGGGAAGATGGGACAGCATACATAGGGCAGGGAAGATGGGACAGCATACATAGGGCAGGGAAGATGGGACAGCATACATAGGGCAGGGAAGATGGGACAGCATACATAGGGCAGGGAAGATGGGACAGCATACATAGGGCAGGGAAGATGGGACAGCATACATAGGGCAGGGAAGATGGGACAGCATACATAGGGCAGGGAAGATGGGACAGCATACATAGGGCAGGGAAGATGGGACAGCATACATAGGGCAGGGAAGATGGGACAGCATACATAGGGCAGGGAAGATGGGACAGCATACATAGGGCAGGGAAGATGGGACAGCATACATAGGGCAGGGAAGATGGGACAGCATACATAGGGCAGGGAAGATGGGACAGCATACATAGGGCAGGGAAGATGGGACAGCATACATAGGGCAGGGAAGATGGGACAGCATACATAGGGCAGGGAAGATGGGACAGCATACATAGGGCAGGGAAGATGGGACAGCATACATAGGGCAGGGAAGATGGGACAGCATACATAGGGCAGGGAAGATGGGACAGCATACATAGGGCAGGGAAGATGGGACAGCATCA
>JAWQFJ010029398.1:52500-68029 GCA_034096865.1 Theodoxus fluviatilis | reverse complement strand
CAAAGACAGACACAAAGACAAACACCCAGACAGACACACAGACAGACACACAGAGAGACACACAGACAGATACAGACTGAGAGACAGACACACAGACAGGTAGAGACAAACACACACACACACATACACACAAACAATATTACATAAATGTTTATTGCGCTGACCACATACCCTCATTATCTGGGATGGCTGCTGCTAGAAGATTCTGGAAGCGAGGCAGCACTGGCTTGATGATGTGGCTCTGTAACAACAAAGTACATGCATTTGTTTGGAAAAACGTTATTTATTTAAAAAAAGGTCATAATGTTTACACAGTTTGAATTTCACAATTGGATAATAAATTTTATAAAGGATTGATAGGCTAGGCTAATCTGTCATCACAGCACTTGCCATGGTATATGAAACAAAAAGGAACAAATTCTTATTAGGCTTTTAAAAAAGTGGTTATAGTACACACACACACACACACACACACACACGCAAACACACACACACACACATACACACACACACACACACTCACACACACACACACACACACACACACACACACACACACACACACACGCACACACACACACACACACACACACACACACACAAGAAAAATAAAAAAAAATAAAAAGGATCAGTAGGTAGACTAGACTTTTTGTTGATGACAACTGAGATTGCACATATATGTGTGTGAGTATGTGTGTGCTTTAGGAATCCCCATGTATACAGTAGATTCATCTAAATGTAAACCACAACTTCTCTTTTGCTGAAAACACCTTTATTTACTGAAATGGTGTGCTCATTGGGAGGATGGGACAGTACTTACTTAGTTTTTTGCTTTCCCTCGATTTTTTTTCTTTTTCTGTGCCCATGATAAAAAGAAAATTTTAGGGTCAGCAGGAAAAAATAGGGTTTGTCAAGTTACTATTAGCCACAATTTTTGGGGGGGAAGGTGGTGTGGGACCTTACACAGGCTCTTATAATCTTCCTCTTTCTATTATTATTAAATGCCAGTTAATCTGAGGAGATCTTTTGCATGGGAAGTTAACTTAATAAAATAAACACACAGGAAAAGGTCACTCCTGTAATAGTTTTATCAACACTTGGAGAAAACACATTACCACCACCATCTCTACCTTACACACACACACACACACACACACAAACACACACACACACACACACACACACAGACTCACACAACTTCACACACACACACACACACACACACACACACATATATACACACACGCAAGCACACACACACACACACACACACACACACACACTACACACAGACCTGTTTCTCCTCCAGAGTTTCTATCAGCAAGAGGAAGTCTTCCCAGACTTTGGAGAGACGGGTCTGTGAGGCTTTGCTCCACCACAATAGCTTGGCCTGGTCCGGGGGCTGTGTCACATTGTCTGTGTTGAGATCAGCCTTGGTGCACTCACAGATGTCCACCACCCGCTTCAGCAGGTACAGCGACCGTTTCCTGGCCTCTGAGCTGCTGTGATATAGGCCTCGCTGCACCAGCTGCCACAAGTGAGGATCAGTCCGGATGTCTGTACCGCCAGAGGGGCTGCCGTCTTCAGGGATGTAGAAGTCTGCCAGGCTGCACAGGACCTGGTAAAGGGAAAAGTGTGGATTTACATGGTGACTTATCACCCATGTCTGGGTCTCAAACTGTTTTACACTGTACCCTGAGCCACTTGATCAATCCTTCACTGGCACCTAGACACAGTGAAAGACAGACAGGATGTACTCAGATAGATGCCTGCACCTACTCCAACCTACTCCACAAGCTGAGGAGTGTCCCAACCTGATGCTGGCCCATGGTTGCATACAAGGCTTAATTACACTATGTACAGTGTGCCATTGTTGCATTTAGTCACTCTCACAGGTACCAGGTTTTACTCCTTCAGTCCTTGGTGGAGATAAAGTGTGTGGGTGAAGTGAAGCAACTGTGGGAACCACACAGTTTCAAACACCACACACTAGCCATGAGTGACTGCAGGTCAAGTGCACCATTCAGGCAGCCACAGATAGATTTCTGAAGTCCCTGTTATGTAGACGGACAGTTAATTGCCTGTCTTGCAAAGAAGCTATGAAAAGTAGCTTAAGATGGGCAGAGAAGGGTGAAACAGGAATACCAGTCAAGAGTGGAGGAAGGCTCTATGGGGACTTACAAGATACAAAAACCCCCCACAGGAAGCTCCAAGGGCATGTGTTCCAGCTGAAGCACGAGGGTATCATGCAGCAGCTGCTACATGAGAAGTTCTAGTTGTTAGTGTGTGGGTATGTCATTTCAGTATATATTGTAAGAGTTGCGGTCTAGGAGCTATTTTACACTACTGCTTTTCCATGGTCTCCGGGTTCTCGAATCACACACAGTTTTACCCACTAGTCATCAGGCTGCTCTCATTGTAATTACAACATTATTTCAGATTCTTTGGAAATGTGAACACAGCTAAATCCTAGGGAGATTTTCCTCCTCCTTGCTCATTACTGTGTGGGAAAGTTCTACGAAATTTCTAAAAAATCTATTCTTGATAAAATATGCATAACAACTCAAAATAATGAAACAGGATGCCAAAGCCAATTCTTCCTGTAGAGTATTGCCTCCCATTTACAGAAAAGAAAGAGTCACTGACAATCTGGCAATTTTTCTTGCATCAGTTTTACCAAAAGAAGCTTCAGTGAAGAATAACAAGAAAATTCCACAGAAGTAGGGTAGCTGATAGTCTTCAGAGGAAGAATCCTCATCCTCAAGGGTTTAGGCCCTGTCTTCTTGACACTCTCTGTATCAGTGTATGTGTCTGTCCCTGTGAGTGTGTGTGTGTGTGTGTGTGTGTTAGAGAGAGAGAGAGAGAGAGAGAGAGAGAGAGAGAGAGAGAGAGAGAGAGAGAGAACGAACGAACTCTTTATTGTATAGGCCTTCGGCCCAGTACAAGGAGAGAGAGAGAGAGAGAGAGAGAGAGAGAGAGAGAGAGAGAGAGAGAGAGAGAGAGAGAGAGAGAGAGAGAGGAGTGTGTGTGTGTGTGTGTGTGTGTGTGTGTGTGTGCAACACTAGGATCATGACATCTAACATAGCCACTTAGACTGTGAGATGGTCTCTGTCATGTGTCTCAAGAGGCTGGCTGGAGGTATTAAATGATCACACAAGGGAGGCCCTGATCTCCTAAATCTACTCACCATTAGAGGGAGCTCCAGAGACTTCTGATGCTTGTTTTCTGCTTCCTTGTCCAAGCAGTCCACAGGAAACTGGGTGATGCTCTTCAGTCTGGTCCAGAGATCATCCATTCGCTGGGCACACTTCTCTGGGCAGAGCTTTAGCATCTTGGAGATGACCACACTGACCAGTCTGGAGGAGAGCTTGACGCTGCAAAGCTCCAGATCACTGAGGACGGCAACATACATGCTGTCCCATAGCGCTTCCATCTCCTTTTCCTCGTCTCGACCATAGTTGATGTGGTTACCAGACAACAAACTCCTCAGCACTTCAATGATACAGTGGATGTCCAGATGTTTTTTGTTGTTGTCTTGATCGCCTGTGCTCTGAGATTTGATCCACTCAGAATCAGTAGCAGACGTGCCCGACCTTTCTGCGTGATAGTATTTCAGGGAAGTCAAGCACGAGGTGAGAATTGTCGTCCCCAACGATCCACAGGTTTTTGCGTGACAGACTGACAGTAGATCGCACACTGAGAGTACCGCAATTAAAATGGTTTCTCGCCCATCGTAGGATGGTTCGAGGGCTTCAAGAGCCGGTAGACATACTTCTGTGATGATGCTCTCCAAAAGTTTCTGCTGACCACTTGATTCCACATGATTGGGATCATGAGAAACACAAGCAGCTGTTTGCTCCAGAAGCTTGTACCTGGTCAAGTTGGCAAGAATGGAATCAACACTTACATTATTGTCCTTCAATATTTCACCACGAAGTGCCTTTATGATAAACTGTAAATCTACATCAGTGGTCGAACACAGCTCTTTTATTCCTGCATCCATTGCGGGAATCTCCTCACGTGCATGTCATGCCACACAGAACGATGATACGGTTATTGCGTCTCGATTCAGGTACAATAGAGTCAGATGAATTGATGAATGGCACCAAAACTGAAAGTCAACCAAAACCTACTAGTTACCATTTATGGTAATCGTCCAAACGAACTGATGACCGTCAGAATATCGTGTTGACGAAACTATATAATATCTATTCACAGCTGTCTCTGAGTGATATTAAAAGTACACGTGCAGGAAGTGACGTAAGAACGAGGGTGCGACTGCGCGAGTCGGCGCGGAAGTTCAAACATTTCCGTGTCGGGGGTGTGTACGGAGCAACAGAGAAGATGGTACGTGGTCTTTCATCGATTGCGTTTGTCTTACAACCGATGCTATTTCATCTTCACTATCTGGTGACTTTAGGAGCAAAGCATTGGAGAAAATTTTTACTTTCCACCGCTGATTTAGGTGAACCTGCTTTTGCTGACCGACAGCATTAATTTTTTAATGACTCAGTACTATGACTATGAGTATGACTATGAGTATGACTACGAGCAAGAACTTTGCATACGTTTTGGGGAGATGCGTGGGTTCGCTACAGTCCACGCTACGCGTGAGGTCGTTTTAGTTTGCAATCAGGAGGGAAAAGATTGGAGAAATGAATAAATCTCGCTTGTCATCAGGGCACTTGTTGCTTTCTTCAATAAAAAAAACTTCTGTATCAGTGGATGTGATGACAACGCAGCCGAGCAAGGGAATCATATCTGACGGCAAGCACTAGCCCAGGGCTCAAGGTGCTTTGAGCCCGCGGACACTTTCATATTGATGAGAAGGGAGCGAAAAAGCGTCGTGAGATTACACTCTTTCGAACGAGACAGGTACGAACTTTTTGATGGACAGAAAACGTGGGTCACGTCAATCAGCAGGAAAAACAAATTCATGAAATTGAGCCACCTCATGAGTCATATAGTTTTCAGGAACGGAATAAGATAAGAGCATGTAACCTCAGCCAACCGCGTGCTCATTGTTTTGTATGAGTTTGTCTTAGGATTCAGCAAAGCAAGAGAAATAATATTGTTGGAGAGTGACAAGGAACAGATTGAAGAGTTTCTTTTGCAGACAAAAAGCAGTATATTAAGGGAAGCGATATATTGAGAGAGAGAGAGAGAGAGAGAGAGAGAGAGAGAGAGAGAGAGAGAGAGAGAGAGAGAGCGAGAGAGAGAGAGAGCGAGCTCACACATAAAATATACACCTTTATGTATGTGCACAAACACACATCTGTATGCACATACACATGCACTAAGGTATTAAAAAATTGGTATGTTCACAATGTGTTGAAAAATTCTAACAAAATAATTAAATTGAGAGAACTAAAGTAGAAACCTCTCTTCCCTAGCATCTTCATCTGTTGTAAACTTTAAAGTTTTTAATGCTTGGCATTTATTTTAGGAATGCAACAGTGGGGCTGAGTTGCCTTCTGATTAAATATTTACAAAAAAAGAAAAATTGATTGCATAGAGAATATAATACCAGTAACATAAGTCTTGTTCAGGAGTACAAAGCGCTGTATCAGCACATCATGTTGGCAAATGAGCGCTCTTTGCTTCTGTTGAACGCCTGCAAATTTAGTGAAGCACTTCATTTTTTAAAGGGAGGTAAATCTTCTGCGCCACTGGTTGTGTTGTTAGATATTAAAGAAAATGTTTTATTTGCCACTGACATTGTTTATGCTCGTTTAAATGTATTCTGCGTGAATAAAGTCCACTACTGTGTCATCCTTACCTGCCATTACTCACACATACAGAGCGCTTGGGGCAAATAAAGCCCGTTCCAGTCCCAAAAATGGTGTTTCTGAGGGGTTATTTTACGCATCGACGGCCAGTGCAGGATCAAAGACACCATTTTCAAAATCGTGTGAATCACCTCAGATGCGCACTTCTCTATGCTTCACAGTACTGAGTAAAGCACGCCCCAACATTGCCGCTCAGGAGTGAAGCACATGGAGCGCTTTGCAGCGCTTTGCCTCCTGAACAATCCTATGGTATTGATGTTTGGAACTTTGAAGGGAGGTAACTGGCTCCAAATGGACTGAGAAATGTCTGGCATGGAAGTCTGACTATGATATTTGTTGTTTTTTTGCAGGCACAGAATGTTCAGACTTGTGAGATTGATAAGAGTGTGGTGGAAAGGCTCAAGATGTTCAAACTCAGGAAAGACAAGAACAATGCTGCAATATTCTGTAAGTACAAACATTTTTGCAGTATTCTACTCTCCGACATATCCCTTTACTTCTCCATCACCCTTTTCTCTTGCTTTCTTCACTGCTTTTATTTACACAAATATTGCTACTCCCTCCCCCAACCACTGGTAGTCTATTTCAACCATCCCATGTATCTATTTATGGAAATGTATGCTTCCACTTCTGTGGTTATGCCTGCTGATCTGCATTCTTGTCCTTGTGTGTGAATGTAGGGCTGTCACTGTCAGTGAATATGAAAATTTGCATACTCAAGCAGACAATCATCCTTGTGAAGGTATCTTTAGGTAAATACAGGTGCATGTATTGGGATAAAGTTTAGATCTTTCAGTCTACTACATTTGTAGAACAATGTGACTGTATATTCAGCCATGAATGAATCTTTGTCTAGCTCACTGCCACTTTTTGTTTCTATTTTTTTCCAGTGAAAATCAACAAGGAAAAAATGCTGGTTGAACTGGAAGAAGAATATGAAGTAAGGAAATGCCACACCTTTTTTTAATATTTAAAAAATGCTTACCTTATGCAGGCTGTAACATGCCAACCTATTCCTTTCTTGTTACACAAGTGCTGTTTGAAGCAGAAGAGACTGAACTGTGAGGACAATTATTTTGTTGCTGATAATGATTTTCTTGTGCAGATATTATATATAATGCAGTAATGTTTGGTTCATTTTTGTATGTTCTTTATTTCATGAAACTCTTGGGAAAGACCAAAAGCACAGTAACATCATACGTTATGACACACTAACAATGTCAATCTCTGAATGTGATGCAGGTGTGAACATAGCTTTGTACTGTTTGGCCGATGCAAAGAACACAATGGGGCTCTTTTGCTGTAGTTTAGCAAAAGATTACGCTAACAATAATTGTGTTAATAGTCATGAATATGTTTGTAAAATATAATTTCAGAATGTGAAACTGTCTAGGTAATGGCTGGAAAATTGTCTCAAGAGTACAGTGTCAGCTGTTGCATATTCATCAGGGAGTTGAAATAGTGCAGATATGAAAATTGCCTCAATGACTGAAAATTAAAATATGCAAACTGACCACCATCAAGGGGAGAGTCATCCCATCACATGATTCTAGAAAATTTTAATAATTTAGTTCCTGGTTTGTTTTCTTAGAGCATATCTTGATCTGTCTGTGTCATGTTAGCATAGCTGCAACAGTGCTGTCTGTTCTATTGAGAAACATGAGGAAAGGAAGGGTGCCAGAAGGAGTGTCCCACAGTGTTTGAGCTTTGACAGTTTGAGATCAATGGCTTTGTCTGCAAGTCTTTGTGCCTGAAAGTCTCAATTCTGATGGAAGCATCCATGACTACAAACACTGACCTTTCCTTGTTGCTGAATGTATCTATGCTTGTGAGTCTGTTGACATTTTGTCAGCAGGTGGAATGTTTGCTAAGTTCAGGCAGTGACATTTGATGATAAATAAGTGGGTCTTCTGTAGACTGTTGGGTGTTCTGTGGCCATTCAGCATTCCATCAATGGATGGTGTGAGATTCAAATTGTGGGGAGTGCCAGAGAGCAAAGTAAACACATGTAGCGGCACCAGCATTTACATTGCTGGGGCTACTATGCAGGCTGGGAACTTTTCCCCTGCCTCCCGAGTGTTGGGCGGCAGAGGCACAGAGGGACATGGAGTCAGTCAAGTTCCTGTTACATCCATTTATTTCTGAGTAGCAATAATGAGTCCGTACTCTATGCGGCTCTCAACACAAGTCTCTTAATACAAGTCCCCTAAACATGAGTCTCGTAAACATAAGTGGTCACCTCAATATATATGATCAAAACCGGAAAAGGCGTGGCATGGGATTGGTGAAGGTGTCGGCTGGGGCGGTACCAGGGATGCATAGGAAGAGGGGGAGGGGGGGGGGGAGGGTCCGACTCACAAGACTGATCTCTTGGAGATACTATCTTGCCAGCATCAGGTCTCCATGCTGATGACCAGCGGAGCGTCCGAGAGTGAGATAATGGGAAACGACAGTGGGAAGGGCGGCTGGCATGAACGGTATGGCTTCAGTGTCCCAGAGTCTGACGTGGGGATGGAATCAGAGATGGGGAGGTATACAAATGGAGAAAGCAGGAGGATGGAGAGCGTGGGAACGGGCGAGAAATAGCTGAGTGGGCAAATGACCACTGGTGACAAACTGGAAGATAGGAGGGGTTCATGCAGAGAACGCAAAGTCAGCAAAGTAAATTTTGTCACTCTGTTACATCTCCCCATGGTGTTTCAGTACAACGTCCTCGTTGTAAATTTTGATTAATGACCTATAAGGAGTTTAACAATGAACAATTCAATTAGTGCTAGAGGATTGAGGTGACCACTTGCATACAAAATATATCATGAGACAAAACACAAATGTAGAATGGACACAAAATCTTGAATCTAGTGAGTACATGCATTACTAGGATGAAATATATACAATCATGGTGTACAACGAAATCTCACACGATAATTTTTTTTATTGCTGTCTAGAAGGGGTCTTAACCAGTCAACTAGAAGACAATCCAAAACACCACACAAAAACAAGCAAGAGTTCTCATTGTTTCACATCTTCTAGAAGCGGGCTTAACCGTTCAACTAGTTGATTGGTAACAACAGGATTAAACATTTCACATTACAAAACGCAACATAACCAACACAACAACAGAGCATGTTGGACAAGACAACTTGAAGCGGTTTTAACCCTTCAACAAGTATGTCCTCCACATGGCTAGACACACAAACCGTGCAGGCTAAAAGCGGTCTTAACCCTTCAATTAGATGCACATAAACAAACAGTGACACAAAGTGGCGTTGCTAAGCACGACAACACCCCGCAATGAATAAACATCGCAAGTTCTTCCGTAATCACTAGCAGCACAGTGATACGTAATATTAAATGAAACTTTAGGCAAAAACCCACAGTCATGGGAAACTGTAACTTTCCCTAAACAGCAATCACACAAAGAGAGCACTATCTGCATCCTTACGATGAGATATTTCCTATCAGTTCCAAACCTATAGGCAATCCGCTCTTCCAGCTTACAATACCACAATTCACAAGAACGAGGGAAACTTTCCAGTACGTCTCGTTACACAGAGAGGACGTCATCAACAACGACATAACCATGAACAATCGAAGGGTTATATGGGATATAAAGGATATGTCATATCATTCCAATAAAATAAACCATTGTTTCATGCATTCTTGGATATCATATGATTATATGGAACTCTTATCGCATTCCTGTAATTCTCTTTACTACGTGTGGTTTTACTATACAAGGCTACGTATTGAGGTCATGCAAAAGAAAAAGGAACGGGTACATTACTTACAGTCAGAGGCACATCCAATACCTACACAAAGCAGTTCTACACATATGGTACTCCGTCACCAAAGTGGAATGACCGACAACCTGCGTTCGGTCTCACAGAGCGTCGGGGCTCAGTCACTTCACATGGAGTATCGTCACTTTTCTTCAGAAGGTCACAGGGTGATCTGTTCATGTTTTGAGCATCTCTGCTCTCACTGGGGGGTGTAATAACACTAGGAAAAGGTGACTGTGCTGGAAGGAGATCTCTTCTGTTCAGCACCTTCTCCGCACCTCCAGATTGGGGGCGTATCACATACACATGAGCTGCTGGATAGGGGCGAGCTGTCACTACACATAGTTCCGGCCGCCATCTGTCCTGAAATTTGGCGCGTCCTACCGCACGATTTCGGCGGTAGACCAGATCTCCCACCTGCAAGGTGTGGTCTTTTGCCCCGACATTCGCAGCCTGGTTCCTTCGCGCTGCCGCCTCGAGGAGGTGAGTATAAGCCCTGGCATGGGCCTGCTGAAGTCGGGAGCGATGCTGTCGCACCCAATCAACCGGTCCTTTGGCCTCGGGGAATGCAGTGTCGAGGAGTTCATCCACTGGTAATTTAGGTTCCTGTCCAAAAAGAATGTAGTAGGGCGAGAAACCTGTAGCACTGTGAGGGGTAGCATTGTAGGCTTGTAGGAGAGCAGGTAAATGCTCAGGCCACTTCCTCTTCTGGTCTGTTGGGAGAGTTCTTAAGAGGTCATGAAGAGTCCTATTAAATCGTTCACATTGTCCATTGCCCTCTGGATGGTACGCAGTGGTACGAGATTTTTTGATACCATACAGGTCACACAAAGACTTGATCACCTGGGATTCAAAATCCCTTCCTTGGTCGGAATGAATTCGGTCCGGCACACCGTACCTGGCAAACCACTCTTTCACCAAGGCCTTCGCCACTGTTGTCGCTTCCTGATTCCGGGTTGGGACTGCCATGGAAAATTTTGAAAACACATCCGTCATGATGAGGACATCTTCCCTACCATCACTGGCCGGTTCCAATTTGGTAAAATCCACAGCAAGCACTTCCAAGGGTCTGGTGGCGAGAAGGTTGCCTGATGTGGTTCGCAGGTTGGGTTGCTTGGCCATGGTACAGCGTTCACAGGCCTTTATGTAGTTCTCGACGTCCGAAGTTACACCCGGCCAGTACACCCGTTTCCGGAGAAGTTTGAGTGTCCTCTCTAGGGCTTGGTGGCCCATGTCGTCATGGATTGCTCTCAGAATGTCAGGACGCAGCGAACTGGGTAGAACCAATTGCTCGAGGTGGCCTTGAGCTGGGTCGGCGACATGTCTGTAGAGGAGCCCGTCTCGGATCCGAAGTCTCAAAAATTGCCGAAGTAGGATCTTCGAGGAATGGTCCTGTGTAGACTCTGGCTTTTGCGGCCAAGATGACAGAAACTTTCCTATCACGAGATCCTGCTTCTGCAGATCCCGCAGCTCTTGCTGAGACAGTCGTTTTCCGGTAGTCACAACGACTTCTTCCTGCAAGAGTGGCACCTCTAAGAGCGCATCAGCATGAGGACTACTGGATTTGTCCCCCTCTTCACTGAGTGCTACCAGACTGTTGCAGACCAGTCCGTGGGTGTCGCCTATTTCTTCTGGAATTTCAGTCAATGGAGAGGGAAGTGTGTCGCAATTGACTTCATCCTCTTGAGATGGTGGGAGTCGGGATAGACCGTCAGCTGGGTTTGTTTTGCCAGGGCGGTATTTGACATCGAAGGTGAACTGCGCCAACTCGGCAGCCCATCGTTGCTCTAGTGCACCTAGCTTAGCGGTGCGAAAATACGTCAAAGGGTTGTTGTCTGTATAGACTGTGAACGTGCTTCCCATCAGGTAGTGGCGAAACTTCTTTGTCACCGCCCACTTCAAAGCTAGCATCTCCAGTTTGAAGCTTGAATAGCTGGAAGATTTCCTCTCGGTGGGGTGGAGACGTCGGCTGGCGTAGGCCACGACACGCACAGTCCCATCAGGCTGTTTCTGGGATAATATGGCGCTGAGCCCGTCATGGGAAGCATCAGTTTCTAGGATGAATGGCTTCTCAAAGTCCGCGAACAGGAGGACTGGGGCTGTCGTCAAGGCGGTCTTGAGTGCTTCGAAGGCCGCTTCATGGCGGTCTGTCCATTGCGATGTGACATCAACTGGTTTCTTTCCTGCTTTTGTCCTATGGGTCAGGTCATGCAGGGGGCCAGCTATTTTCGCAAACCCCTCGATGAATCTCCGATAATATGAGGCAAATCCTAGAAACGAAAGCACATGCTTGACTGTTTTGGGACGAGGCCATTTCTTCACCGCGTCAACTTTCTCTTGCTGGCAGAACACGCCCTCATTGGAGATCGTGTGTCCCAGGTAGTTCACTTCACGCCTAAGGAACTGACATTTCTTCAATTTGATTTTGAGTCCAACTTGAGTAATTTTCTCTAGAAATTTGTCCAGGTGAATCAAGTGTTCATCAAAGGTCCTTGAAAAGATCAATATGTCGTCCAAATAGCAAAGTAGAAATTCAAAGATGAAGTCTGAAGTGATGTTTTGCATCAAGCGCTGAAAAGTTGAAGGGGCGGTTGCTAGTCCAAACGGCATACGGGTGAACTCGTAGAGGCCAAAGGGGGTTGTGAATGCCGTCTTATGTTGATGATCAGGATGCATGCCTATCTGGTGGTATCCACTTGCCAGGTCGAGGGTGGAAAAGTACTGTGCCCCGGCAAGGGAATCAAATGACTCTTGAATCCGAGGAAGTGGGTAGGCGTCCATCACTGACTTTGCATTTAACTTCCGGTAGTCTACACACAACCTAAGGGTGGAATCACGCTTGCGGACCAGGACAAGTGGAGCAGCATACGGGCTGTGGCTCTCGACTATGATCTGCTTGTCAAGGAGTTCCTTCAGGTGTTGTTTCACTTCCAGAAACATTCTCGGTGGGATACTTCGATATGGCTCCGCCGTGGGAATGTCATCTTTTGTGTGGATCTCATGTTGGACACGATCAGTGAAACCCAAGTCACTATCATCCTTGGCGAAAGCCTTTTGATGTTTCTCCAAAAGTGCCTGTAGCTTTTGCCGCTGTAGCGCTGTACCATCAAACGAAGGACACGGGACGTGTTCCGTTGTCTGAGAACTGAGGGGATTGGCTTCATCTGTGGCTTTGACGACAATTTCGTTCGAGGAGACGTCAAACCTACATCCATCTCCCTCGATGTCATCCACCACATGAAGCGTAGCGACAGATGTTCGGGCCTTCAGAAAGACGTCTTCGTGAGAAAAGTTTGCAATTCTAACAAAGCGCGCATCTTTGTCTGCACTCACCAGGGTTGGAATGAGCAGGAGTCCTCCAGGAAGGTTCTGAGCAGATGGCAGGGCCAAAAGGTGACGTCGGGGCTTCTCGATGCCTGTGATCCTGACCGTGTAGAGGGATGAAGCAGGCACCATGACATCAGTAGCTACCTTGGCAAGTCCACGAACAGAAACCGACTCTAGCTTAGCCTCCCTGATGGCTGGTTCTAGGCATTGCGATATCCTGGCGTTGCCTAGTAGCTCACCCACTCGGCACAAAACATTCATGCCCAAGAGAACTGGATGCTTGGTCTTTCGCTGCAGCATTGAGGGGTCCCTGGGAGTCTTCACCACGAGGACAGGAACATTGGCCAGTGAATGCCCTAATACCTCCATGTCTACAGTCGCTATCCCGTTATACGGCACTTCCAAGCCATTCGCAGCTCTAAGTGTCAGAAGGGTTGACACCTTCAGAGATTTGCACGGAAACCTTTTGCAGTACCAGTCTTCAGTCACTGTGGTGACTTCACTCCCTGTGTCGATGACAGCACTTACTGCAGACCCATTTATCTGCACTGTCGTTGTAGGACACTTCCCCGTCAGGTTGACTGTAGCCGCGCCCTCCCCCGCTGTCTGGCTCGCAACAACGGGGGCAGCTAGTTTTCCTCGGGTAAGGAGCTCTGCCCCGGGTGACGACTTGCCTGTTGTTGCCACTCGCCAGACAAGGCTCGGGGTTGCATGTATGCGCCTTGTGGCGGAGGTAGCGGGACAGGAGGATATGTAGGACCTGGGTACTGCGGAATCCATTGCCCCGGAGACGGCTGGTGGAGATACTGTCGCTGAGCATAGGCTGTGGCGTATTGGCGTTGACCACTGTTGCGGTTCGCGTCAGCCTTTCGCTTCCTGCAGTCCTTCTTCATATGCCCCTTCTTGTGGCAATAAAAACAGGTGACTGGGGAGGACTGCTTTATGGGCCGGCTGTCTAGCTGCTTCTTCACGTCCTCCAGAGCAGTCGTGAGTGTAGCCAATCGTTTCTCCAACCCGCTGATGTCCTTCGGCACGGCCACCATGCTTTCCTGCACAGCGTCTGTGGAGTCTTCGCGCATCCAGCGCATTGCTTCGGCCCGAACCTCCAGGAAAGAACGTCGCGTGTCCGAGCGCAGAAACGTTTTGACGTCCTTGCGGAGAGATGGAGGGTACAGACCTTCAATGAAGCGATCCCTTAAGGTCCTATCTAGGATGGCTTCCGCGTCCCTTTCATTTACTCTTCGAGCGAGAGTCTGGAGAGCGTGACTATATTCCAGCACCCCCTCCCCAACTCCCTGTTTCCGTGCATGGAAAGCGCCGAGGAGGCTTGTCAGTGGGCGCTGGTCTCCGAAAACCTCTGTCAGGATGTTAAACAGTTCGTGCGCGTTGCCAGGGTTTCTGGAGAGCACCTCTGTCTTGGCAGTTCCATCTAGGTGACGGATAACAAATTCCATCGCCGCCGCCTCATTTTGAAACGGATAAGCTTGTAGTATTCGCTCTGTTTCGGCAATGAAGTCCTCGACAGAAGAATCACCATCGAAACGGGGGGCGGGAGGTGGAGCCATTGCAGCACACACCTGTTGGACCACACGAACGGGAGTCTGTGCCCTCTCCCTGTTGTCACGGGGTGCTGGCTGTTGTCGGCGTGGCGGCATGGTAGGGCAAGGTGATGGGCAAGCAGGGGTCGGCAGCGGCAGCGGTGTCCGTCCTTAACAGACGTCCATCTGTGATGGAGATCGGTAGCGCTGGCTATCTTTCGGGCTGGTGGTCTTCATGATCATCTCACTGACTCTCCCTCCGATGTACCCTGCTCTGCAGCGCCATTTGTAGCGGCACCAGCATTTACATTGCTGGGGCTACTATGCAGGCTGGGAACTTTTCCCCTGCCTCCCGAGTGTTGGGCGGCAGAGGCACAGAGGGACATGGAGTCAGTCAAGTTCCCGTTACATCCATTTATTTCTGAGTAGCAATAATGAGTCCGTACTCTATGCGGCTCTCAACACAAGTCTCTTAACACAAGTCTCTTAAACATAAGTGGTCACCTCAATATATATGATCAAAACCGGAAAAGGCGTGGCATGGGATTGGTGAAGGTGTCGGCTGGGGCGGTACCAGGGATGCATAGGAAGGGGGGGAGGGTCCGACTCACAAGACGGATCTCTTGGAGATACTATCGCGGCAGCATCAGGTCTCCATGCTGATGACCAGCGGAGCGTCCGAGAGTGAGATAATGGGAAACGACAGTGGGAAGGGCGGCTGGCATGAACGGTATGGCTTCAGTGTCCCAGAGTCTGACGTGGGGATGGAATCAGAGATGGGGAGGTATACAAATGGAGAAAGCAGGAGGATGGAGAGCGTGGGAACGGGCGAGAAATAGCTGAGTGGGCAAATGACCACTGGTGACAAACTGGAAGATAGGAGGGGTTCATGCAGAGAACGCAAAGTCAGCAAAGTAAATTTTGTCACTCTGTTACACACATATGGAAGCTTCACTTCCTATCAGTGTGTTTTGACAGCACCTAGTGTTGCGTGGGATTTCATGTGACAGGTTGAGAAAGTGATCCTGAAGCCATCATGAAACTGCATAACTGTGGGTTTCACTTTCGGTGTTGAGCGTGGTGTCTGATGAGCTTT